>CABHPQ010149484.1:0-25178 GCA_902168405.1 Peromyscus aztecus
AGGCAGCCAGCCACATATGGGTACCTACACCAGGAGGTTGATCTCTTGTGAACATCCCCCAAGTATGCCAGTTCATATCTCGATTGAATGCTGTATGTTCTACTTCCCCAAAACCATACACATATTGTGATGGTAGACGAGTAGATATCTGAATGAACTGGTCATTGAAGGCAAATCCAGGCAGGCGCGAATCCCAGCTGAAAATAAAAGGAAATAAGCTTATCACTGTAAATATGTGCAAAATAAAAAGTAATAGCTGTAGTTATTTTTGTTGTCTTGAAAGTAAACAAATACTTTTTCTGTATGCAAACACAAAATCACATTGCAAATAATAATGTCAATTCTTTCTTTGGGATCTTAAAAGAGATAATGTTTCTCATAGCCCTAATTACCTCAAGGCCTCAAATGAATATATGTAATTACTGTAATATACATTTTTTCTTGACTAAGTTAATGACTTAACAAGTAAACTCTGTTTTACGTAACATTGTGTGGAAATATAAGATGAGAATATATTATATTTATTCATATTTAGTTCAATGTTGTCTTAAAAATAAAACTTTTAAAAATTATATTGTTTCCTTGATTTATATCCTAAAATTAAATGTGATCTATTCTTTGGGGTAATCATTGTTTTTGTTCTTTTTAACTTCTGTAACTTAAAAAAATCCTTCAACTTCAAGTTCTTCCCGGCTACTGCAGTAAGCCATTTTTTTATTGTATTGTGCATTTATAACACATGGAATATAGGAATAAATGTATTTTAAAGGAATGCATTTTACTTTAGTTATTTGTGAGAAGACAGAAAGAGGGACGAAAAGTATCAAGGCCAGCAAGGGAGAGGTGTTTGTATTATGAAAAATCAGAGGTGCACTCAAAGCTTTTGCATCATTTTTGAAATTACTGTATAAGAAGAGTACCCAAGTGCCTGCTTCATGAATGACTTTGTTTCTTAATCTTTTAATCTAAAAAAAATTGTTGTAATAAAATCATATTAAACCAGGTCAGTCAGGGTTTCTTTATTTGTATCAACACTGCCAATAACTGACAGAATCCTGACATCATTTAAAAGAAGGCTTGCAGAACTTAACTGAAAATGCTTTTAAATCTGGTGCAATTGGTGAAAATAAAGAGAGTGATCTTTTAAATAAATTTATTCACCATAATATCAATACATATTTTGCTCAATTTATTTTTTTCAGTATGTATCAGGTTCCAGATCTCACAAATATCCTCAACAGTTTTAATAATACATTTGCATAACACACTCCTAATTGTTTATCTTATTATCACTCACTAAGTATTTTAACATGAGTTTGCTTTATGTTATTATAATACTGAATCTAATACTTACTAATAAAAGTAATCATACCTATAAAATAAATGGAATTTTAAATGAGTTTTTATATGATTCTCTGAGTATATTGTTTAAAAATATTAAAATTCGGAAAATATTTAATAAAACTCCAACTGTTAGCATATTGCTCTTTTAAACTAAAAAAATTTCTCCTTTGTATCAAATAACTTAATCACTTACATAAGCCTTCCACTGCTTCTCCTTCGAACCTGGATGCCAAATGGATTTTCCTTGATTTCCACATCATAGAGTCTATCTTCATAAGAGCTTGTAGGAGTGTTTGGAATGTTTAATGGTACTGGGACTTCATATCTCTTCTGATGGGCATCATAAATCTATTGCAGAGAAACAGTAACAACACAGGAGTATTCATTCTCATGGCTGAGAGAGCACATGTTTTAAATAACATGTCCAATGGGAGCACTTAGAATTGTTGTCTGATTCTGCATATCTACCTTACAGACCTAACATTGCAAATGCAGAAACTAATGAAGTCAGTAGAATATTAAATTGTTTAACCTTTTCTCCTAAGAAACTTTATTTGAAACTTACCTTAAACTGTAGCATGTCATTTTTGTGATACTTTACTTCCACACGGAGAGTGGAGATGGGATTAGATGGAAGGTTTATTCTGGCGTTTACAGGATTCCACTGGAGTTCAGCTGTTATACCCGTTGGCAAATACTGAACTGAAGTTAATGAATAGGGATTGTGGTCTGCAGGAAAGTAGCATTCAGGTGCACCAGATAGTGTTTGAACCTAAAAGCAATACATGTTCAACATCAGAAAGTGTAAGCATTGGAAACCTGAACTTAAAAAAATCAAACAGTAAGATGTTATCTGAGCTTAGTAACAATTTGTGTAACTCAAAAAAATCTATTATTCATCTGAAGTATGTTCTAAATTATTATATCACATATTTACATATGGACTCTAATGTTAGAATAGTAGAGACAAATGATCAAATGTTTGTTTTCCAATGCAATATAATATAAACTGCATTGCTTTTACAAACATTAATTTTTGCCTGTATGTAATTTTATGCCTCACAATCCTGCTATTTTCTCTTTCTGAAAATGACTGTAAAATACAAAGTTGTAGTTTCTTCTCTTCTGCTTATACTGATATTAACACAGTATCTTTTATGGCTTATGCTGAAAACTGCATATGGCATTCCTATCAAGATTTAAAACAGGAACTCTGAATTAACATATTTTATATCTGCTCTTTGACACAGTAGTAGATAGTACCCAAAGGGAAATTGATAACTACAGCATTGAGCATTAAATAGCATACTATAGCATTTTCACACAGTCTTCCATAGTTATTGATTGATTATAGTTTCTCAAGAAGCAATACATTTCTCCATATTTGTCTATTTTTCAGAAATTTTATGAAACACCCAAATTTCCTTAAAAGAATTTGATACAAAATAAGTACATTGAGATGGTCTTTTCTTCCCATCTTCCTTGTACTGGGTAGCTTGCAAATACAATGTCAATAGCTATGATAAACTTTGAAGACAAAACCGTATAGAAGAATCTGACACATTGATTATATTAAAATGATGACCAACCAAACTTGGATTTCTATTTACAAGAAAAAAATAAATTCTGTTTTGCTTTAGCTATCGAGATTTTAGGTGCTTAAAGTATCAGTTTAAAGCAATCTTTCTAAAATATGAACACTGTGGTTCACATTCGAAATTCAGTTTACACAATGGTCAACTTTACATGACTCTATCAGAGTTATTTTCCTAAATTTTACTATCACCCTCTTGTTCATCATTCCCATTAGAATTGACATTCTTTTAGAGTGTGTATATTCTAGGATTAGTAATTTAGGGAGAGGTGGAGAGATGGCTAACCAGTTAAAAGTACTGACTTCTCTTTTGGAAGGCCTGGGTTTGGTTCTCAGTACCAACCTGGTGGCTTACAACTTTTTGAAATTTCAGTCCCATGTCATGGGATATCTTGTTTTGACCTTCACATACATTGAACACATGTGGTTTACAGACATACATACATGCAAAATGGTCATCCATATAAAACTAAAAAAATAATAAACTGAACAAAATAATTCATAAAAACAGCCTAAGTACCTATATGATAAGTATTCAACAGAAAAATAAGTAATTTGAGTTTTCCAAGAAATTTCTAGATGCCTAAACTTAAAATACATGATTTAAAAAAAATGTTTGCTTGTTTTAAAACAAATTTACCATGTGGCAATAAATCTCTATGTTAGAGAATTAAATAAGTTGCTGTGACTTTGAAAGTAGTAACTCTGAGTAGTTTAGATATGATGTTTTCAGATGACATCAGATCACTTAGGACATTCAGGGCTCAGAAAAATTAATGTCAGATTAAGTAGAAACACAAAGACTGCTGACCACTTGGTGGGCTTGGAGCAATCTCGAATGGACCTCAAGTTCTAGGAAAGATCTATGCTTCCTGATAATATCAGTGATTCATTTCTGTAGTGTCTTGTGAAGGAAAATTTTGTATTTGCTTTCTTATCAGAATAAGCATCATGACTTATGCACAGTCTGAATGCAGCTGGATTAACCACACCATCCAGTGCTGTCTTGTTTTTCACTTTTTATCATTGACTCCTTTCTTATCAAGCTGACATATTTCTCCATCACTAAATTCCCTCGTTTTTAATTGACATTAATCCATTCACCCTTATTAGCATTCTCATATTATATTCTCAATATAAATTCACAGTCCTGAAAAAACAATTTGCATTATGCCGCAGCAGTGCAGATATGCATGAGTAGGGTAATACAGCACCATGTTGATCACTCATTTTTCCTAAAATCACCACAGACCCAGGGGGTACTAATGCTGCAACCCTAGTTGACTTCTCCACTGTTCAACCACTATTACCAAACCTGTGCAAGAATATTTGTTCTTCTGCTGACCAACAAATTTTTTATTTACATTATGACTTCACGGCTTTACTTATTATTTGAGTGTGGAAAGAAGAGCAATCAGAATACAACACAGAGCAGAATATCACAACTACATACTATGTCACTTCCCAGCACATGGTATGTACTGTCTGTTTATATCAAATAAGAAACATTTTAGTTGTGTATCCAGTACTCCTCTGATTGAAGACATTTCTATCTCAACTCCAGTTTCTCCTATATGGCTTATATTCGATTCATATAGATTATCCTTAATAATATTGGCTGATTGTACTTAATCCATTTTGAAAGTAAAAATGATCTTATATTTTGGTTGTGAGCCTAGCCTTTAATGGCTGAGCTATCTCTTCAGCCAGGGAGTCTTGCCTTGGAGGAGATGAGAATGGGGTATGGGTTGGGGGGGAAGGCTGGGGGCGGGAAGAGGGAAGAGAGGGACACCTGTGGTTGGTATGTAAAATGAATAGAAAATTTCTTAAAAATAAATAAATAAATTTTAAAAAAGAAAGTAAAAACACTGTCACCACACAAACCTTTCCCCCATAGCTCCATGTTTTCTTTTTCCTTTACAGGAAAAAAATGAAAATTTTATCATATTTACTACCTTAAAATTTCCAGTTTTTCACTTCATTTTATTTTAACTAAGTTAAAGTAGCCATAAAGCCAATTCAACCTTTTGCTTGCCAATAATATAAATGGATTTCATCCTGCCAAATCCAGATGTCAATTTTAAGGCTTCTTCTCATAGATTTATAACTGTAATTTGAATGATAGATCATTTTATCTGGCTTAAGATGCATTTTAACTTCCTTACCAAGAGCCCACAACTGAATAATAAGCATAGCAGGTGAGAAAGTTTCACATTGATCCCTCTGTCCTCTAGCACTGATAGAGACACCTGCTGTACACGGCCGTCATTCTTCTCCGACTGGCCAAAATGACGAGAGCATCCCAGAGTGACACGTAGCCAAGTTTTTATAGGTTGAAAATTTGTTTTGAACGTACTTGCTACTACTGACAAAATACCTTGCCAATTTAGCCATTGATCAGCTGTGGTCAATGTACAGAGGAAGTACAACGGAATGCTATTTTATAAGGGAAAAGTTTATCATCCATTCCACATGAAAAGCAGATGACTACATCTGTCCTCTGCTAAGCTCCGTCTTTAAAGAATGAATTTATTTAAAATTTGATTGCCATTTAAATGTGCAAATTTCAAATACCAAACGATTCATAAATGAATGTAATTCATACGCTGCTGAATTTAATATGCAAGTGTAAATTTCCCACTAATGTGCTTACATGAAAATCATATATTTGTTCACAAGAAAACTGCTATTACCTCTTGCCATAAGCAGCCTCTCTGTTCGCACAAGTCCTTCGTCGCGATGCCTGCATCTGGGTAACATCCGAATCTCTCATTGTCTGAGAAAATTTGATTCCATCTAACTATAAAGTTCTTTCCAAGATTAAAGGTGAGATCTGTAATTGAGAGAACCTATGGAAAAAAGGAATGATTAATTCTTTAACTTGATGATGGGTAAATGTAAAAGTACGTCAAAGTACAGCAAACCCAGTAGGTTTTCAGAATTATTTAATATTTTGATTAATATTTTTCGAAGAACAGAAACATAAGGGGGCGGGGAAAGGCATGGGACTTGAATATCTAGAACTCCAACTTGAGTATGAAAGAACATAAAAAACATACCAGACATTTTAAAGTGACCAGTTTACCTTATTGGAAGCATCAAAAGTGAAGTCAGGATGAGCATCCATTTGCTGAGCAGTTTCTCCTACTGTGACTTCTGTGACAGTCTCTGTCAGCCCAAAGACTTTGATTGTTTTAAATGAGAGGGCAGTTCCTTCTGGATATGCTAAATGTGTGCAAGTAGCAATCAGTTCATTCTGAGGAAGAAAGGTGTGCAATGTTATCTGTTAAGTCCTTTGATATTAACCACACTAATGGATAGAATATGAAAAAAGGAAATAGTTGAGGCATCCACCCTTCCATCACACCAGTTACCACTGAGCATATAACTGATTTTGTTTGTATATGTCATAAAACATTATTTTTAGAATTAATTACAACTTCACCTATGAGGTCATTGATATATAATATCTCTTATTCTAGCCTTTATATTGATGAGAGATAACTCAGAATTGTTAGAAAGAATAAAGAAATATAACTTCTGTGAAAAAACTCATTAGGTATTTAAAAAATTAAATGTGCACATACTTTTCATTTTTATCTCCAAATATATATGAATTATTACTGTGATTGACATATGAAAACATATCAAATATATATAGAAATTATTTTCCAAGCTATGTTAAAATAGACTTAAGGAAGAACATAATCAATGCATAGCTTCATTATAAATATAATCTATACAGTTAATAAAAAGGTTGTTCATTATCTAATAATTTCGATTTAACAATTATTTCAACAATTTATTTTAACTGAATTTTATTGAAAACTAGAGAGAAATTTAAGCACTCCCCAGAAGTAGCCTATAGTAAATTATAAAATAGGCATTAAGAAACACATATATTTTCCAAAATAATGTCTTACACTGGACACTGAAAAGTTGTACAATATATAGATTCCATTTTCTACGGTATCTGAAATTGAAAAATAAATAGTTATTCGAGCAAAGTGAAATAAATTTCCTTTTCTTACTTTACATTTTTATAATAGTTATTTTAAAATCCTAATAATGAAGTGCTGTAGACAGTTCTAATTACTTTTACATTTCTAGTAACTAGACTCAGAGGTGAAGACTTATCCTAAAAAGGAAAAAGGGCAAGAGATTTAGAAGGAAATTGCTTGGGCATCTACAAGGTGGGCTGAAGGGAATCCATGTGTGGGGAGCACAGTTTAAAACTATCATGTATGTGGGAGAAGGCTCCTGGGGACTCAACCCTACACAACGAACTACAGTCAACTGACGGCTGCTGAGAGTGGGAGAGTGTCTTCCCCAGGGAAGGGGCTCAACATGGTTATCCTGCATCTAACGGTCAGCCCTGACTTGAGGTAGAAAGAAAGGAGACATGTTGCAATTATGATGCAGTTATAAGATCATTTTAAGTAATTAAAATTAACATCATATATGGGTACACGTGTATTTGAAATAATAAATAAGATATTAAATTTTTGTTATCTCTCATTTCCTTGTGGAATGTATTATCTAATTTAGTTTTTTTTTCCCCCCATGGGTAATAAAAGAGTCTAGTAATTCAGAAGAAACAAAACTTATCCTCCTCAGATGTATTGGCTGGAGCTTGTAATCCCAGTTGGAGAGGCAGAGATAAAGAAAGGAGAGTGAGAATGTCACCCGATCTGGGGTATATGGGACCCTGTCTCCACTACTAAAACAACGGGAAAGGTTAGAAAGAATGATATGTTGTTATAAATTACTATTTCAAGTGATATTTGTATCTTATATTTTTGCTATGAAATTACGTGTTTTTTTTTATGAAAACATGATATAGCACAATTCTATTTCACATTTCTATATTTATTATTTTTCCTTATTCTGGAAAAGGGAATGAATGTAGAGAGATACTAAAAACTAATTTAACCTGTAAATAAACTGACATTTAATGAGGGAAATGTAAGAAAACGATGATGTCTGTATCATACATGTACTAAAACATTCCCAAGGCATTGTTATAAGGAAACTGAAGATTAGTACTAGCCAAATTTGAAGGAAACTGAAGATAATAAAATTTAATAAGATTTGAAAAGTAATGAGTTCAATTGGAAACTATATAATATTTGTAGACACACATAAAATGGTTATTATCTAAGTGTCACATATTAAAATAAATAAAGTAAAATTTTAAAGGATCAATTAAATCTAAAAACATAAAATTAATAGGTATGATTAACATTGTATAATAAAAGGGCTTGTGGTTGTTTTATTAATTATTAAGTTTATTTATGTTTGTATTAAATTCTCAAACTATAAACTAAAGCATTCTAAATAATGGAAAGGAAAATTTTTTACCTTAAGTAATTTGACACTGACATTAACTACATCTGAAATTATTGGTTTCATTTTGTTTTCATTAATAACATTTCATGTTTAAAAATTACAATGAATTATCCAAAATACTCAAAAACATGATGCAATTCCTACATTGAAAATTTGACAAGTTATATCAAATTAAAAGTATGAATGTAACATAAAAATCACATACATTTGTCAAAGAGGTTCTACATTGTATCAGTTCACGAAGCTGATATGTTAATCACATAAACAAGTCAAATAGTGATGTCAAATTTCATAAAGAAACATAAAAATATCATTATGAATGCAATCTGTATGAATAAAAATTACCAAGTCATCAGAACAGATGGTGTTGAGACTTACTTTTAGTTTCACCGTCATCCCAGAAGAAGTCTCCTTTTGCTGTGTGATTTTCGTCTAATGCAACAATGAGGCCTAGAGGATTCTTACGACTACCATGTAAAATGAGGTTTGTACAGAATTAAAATAAGTTTGCAATCAAATTGTAACTTATAACAAATACATTTCCACTTAAGAAGTTTTAGTTGTGTATTAACAAATGAACGCTGATATCTATTTATTTTTGCATTCATAATTTCAATATAAATGTACTATTATGAGTTAAAAGATAATTCACATACATGTAAACAAACAAACACATAATATATAACTATGATGATATTTAATTGTTGAAGGGTATGACATCTGCAAAATTTAAACAATGTAACATTTCAATTAAAACTAAAAAATTAAATGTGTTTGAAGAGTGCTTAATTTAGGGTGCTGGAGACATTGCTCAGTGTTAAAAACACTTGTGCTATTTATGAGGACCTCTGTTTGGTCACCAGTAACACTATCCAGGGGAATCACAACTGTCTGTAATTTTGTTATCAGGAATACTATAACCTCTTCAGGTCTCTGTGTGCACTGCACACATATTGTGCACATACAGACAAGCAAGCAATATATATATATATATATATATATATATATATATATATATATATATATAATTTTAAAGTAAATAAGAATATTCATTTCAACCAATATAACCTTAAACTGAAATGCATTAATTATGCTACTAAAATGAAAATATGGCTGTACTGGATAAGTTTATGTCAACTTGACACAGGCTAGATTCATGTGAAAGAAAGGAGCCCCAATTGAGAGAATGCCTCCATATGATCCTGCTGTAGGCAAGCCTATGGAGCATTTTCTTAATTAGTTATTGATGTGGGAAGGCCTAGCTATTATGCATGGTGCTGTCCCTGGCCTGGTGGTCCTGAGCTCTATGAGAAATCAAACTGAACAAAGCCATGGAGAGCAAACCAGTAAGCAGATCCCCTCCATGGCCTATGCATTAGCTCCCAACTTCGGGTTCCATCCCTGCTTGAGTTCTTGTCCTGACTTCCTTCAGTGATGAACTATAATGTGGAAGTGTAAGCCAAATAAACCCATTCCTCTTCAACTTGCTTTTGCTCACAGTGTTTCATCATAGCAACAGTAACCCTAACTAAAATAGTGTTATTTTTAAAAATTAAAATTAAAATAACATTGAAATGTACAATAATTTCAAAGTGAGGTCAGTTAGAATGAAAATTACTACATATCTTCTTGCTGTGTCACCATAAGATAAAGCTTCTGATGCTATAGGGTCATAGCAACTGTTCTCCACAGAATATGTTACACACATTAGCCAAAGTTTGATTCTGTTGTTCAGGAATATCTGGGTGATGACTGATCTTTGAGAACACTTTCATGAAACACTTGTAAACATAATCAATTCCAGAAAACCAAAGTATTAAAAGACTAACATAAACTGATGTACTCACTCATATTTCCTCAATAAATATTTGCAGAAAATAGAGGTCAGGCAGTGTTATATTTGAGTTATAATTTATAAAAATGTGAGTCCTGACATGCGTGAAGTTTGTAGTCTCAGATACCAGACATACTACATACAACAAATAAAGCATAAGGAGCCTATATGACTATGCAGTGGCCCTTCATTTTACCTTTCTGTTGTGGTTACGTTGGGTTCCTGGATTGGGATGATATAGCCTCCTCTAAGATGTAATCCTATCTTATCTGCTGGAAGGTACATATCAATCCTTTGTTTTCTCCATGGCTTTTTTTCACCCTATAGTTAAAGAATAAATATTGTTTTTATTGTTAATGCATGTTTTAAATTTGCTTCATAATGTTTGTAAGTTATACATTTTATCTACTTAACCATGTATTTATTTATAATCATGGGGAGAAAATAATTTTCATTCAGTTTTCAATGCATATGAAAATAAGTTCATTTTCTTCTAAAATATAAAATAGAATAGAGATAAATATTTCCTTCCTACAATAATTAACAATTATACCCACATTTTCTACTCCTTTTTAAAGTTATCATGCTTCTAATAATTAATGACTCTTCATTCAGACATATGTCTATATTTTATATAGAATGCATGGTATTTGTCTCTAGTGTGGCTCTGTCATTCAATAGAACACCCTCTAGTCCCGACCCATTGTTTGGCAGTAGACAGGATTTCACTTTTTTTTTTTTTTTTTGAGACAGGGTTTCTCTGTGTAGCTTTGCGCCTTTCCTGGAGCTCACTTGGTAGCCCAGGCTGGCCTCGAACTCACAGAGATCTGCCTGCCTCTGCCTCCCAAGTGCTGGTATTAAAGGCGTGCGCCACCAACGCCCGGCAGGATTTCACTATTTTAAGGTGTGAGTAATAGTATGCTGCATGTAAACCACATTTTCTTTGTACATTCTTCAGCTAATGGACGTAGAGCTTGATTTGATATATTACTCTCAGAATAGTGCAACCTTAAACATAAGAGTATATCATTTTGAAACATCCCCGCCACTGTCCTTGTGTACATTCCAAAGTAACATAATTTGATAGTAAACCAAATCTATCAGTAGATTTGGGAGGAATTTCTGTGCTACCTTACAGTAGGGAAAATAAAAGGGAGTTTTGTAAGAGATATCAAGACACAACTTGATTAATGAAGTAATAAATGAGTACTATTTTTCTACACCAAAGTAGTGTAACTGTCATCCAAAAGGACCATTTTATAGTTTTTTCATTTTATAACAACAACAGTTATTAAAGGGCAAGCTCAAAGCCAGTACACAACAGGTAATGATAAGGGAGTGAAAATTATATTAAACTGATTTGACCAGTGTAGAATGGACAAATGCAATGAAACATTACACTGAATTCATATTTATGTACATTTATAATGTTTCAATCAAAGCATTATGTAAAATGCTTGATAGGCAAGTGTCAACTTATTTGTTCGTTACACATTGCATACTTGCATTAGGTTGTCATGTTGCTCCATAAATACATAGTTAAAATAATAAAGAAGTAAATAACAGAAAAATGACACACACCAAATAAAGTCTGCTTGACTTTAGAAAGTCCTTTCAAACATTGTTTCAAACGAAAGTCTTGTTCAGCCAAATGAATATGTAAAAAATAGTCACTTTAAAAAATTAATATATCTGAATCTGAAGATGCCTTAGTAACAACCACTTCCAAAAAAATTTAAAAAAATGAATTGTATATATGAATTTGTGAATGTTATTATTTGGGCTTTTCTAGTTGGCTTTGAAAAAACATTTTCAATGATTTAATTTTTTTATTTAAAAACACATAAACCTATCTCAACACTTCTGGCAAGAAGGCAGATGTAAACTAGAAGACAGGAATTAAATAAGTTTCCATTCTTTTCTAAAATACTCCTTTAGTTCCATTTAAGAACAAAAATATATTTTCCTAATAAAAATATGGCTTTATATTAAAAATCTGGCTCTTGTGTAATGGAGAGAAATTGTAC
Source organism: Peromyscus aztecus (assembly GCA_902168405.1). Lineage (NCBI taxonomy): Eukaryota > Metazoa > Chordata > Mammalia > Rodentia > Cricetidae > Peromyscus > Peromyscus aztecus. The sequence goes on from CABHPQ010149484.1 coordinate 12,149, forward strand.
ATCAATTTTTACACAGCTCTCCAGTTGAGAAACATTTCTTATAATAATCTCAGAACTCCCCAAAACAGGTGCAGATACACTGTTATGTGGAAACATACTTCTGGCCTTATATACATTTAGGTTACTTACTGTTTCATAATCATACCAGGTAGCATCAGGAATGTATGCACTCATAGATTCTGCACCCTAAAATAAAGAAAATTGGTGTTAATATACAAAACATAGTAAATATACACAAAATATTATGCACATTTTTGAAACTCAAATTCTTAAGAAAGAATCTTCCTAAGAATTATTTTAGATTTTTCCATTTTCAAGAGAAAAAATACTCTGTTCTTACACTCCAGTAGTTCTGAATTATTAGCTTTATGTGTAAAATACACATTGTGGTGGCAAAGGGGATACTATGTAAGTGACAATTATAATTCATGTATGCACTTGTGCTGTTATAAGCCACATGATTATTGTCATGTAAATTGTTCATTTCTACAAAAACTACATGGACACTGTAGTTTAGAAACAGAAGACACATAATCTCAGTCCACTTTTTTGTTTTACATATTCTTAAGGTCAGCTGTTTTACACAGCTATTTTACTCACATCTTATCAAAATTGCTATGTTTATATCTTCCTAAGTGTAAGCTAATTAACATTATGATAAGCTTTGAGGTAATGCAATAAATATAAACTTTTCAATATAAAACTGACTATACAGACGCCCTTGCTAAGTTATTTATTATATATTTTGTAATCTAGACATATCAAATAACTTTGTGAGTTTTAAAATCTTTTGGCATTTTAAATTTGAGTGAGAGCTTGTGAACTGGAAATAGTTCATTGGAAAGTAATTGTTATCCAGGTTCATCATAACTGTAGACAAATTTTGTTATGCAAAAATTGTCTTTAAGCAATAAATATAATACATGTATAAAGCCTACCTGTCTCAAAACAGGAGTGATAAGTAGTGCAGGGCCCCATAGAAATTGGAGGTCCTCAATCCAGCTGTTTGGGTCTTCATAAAATCTAAGAACAATGATAATATTTAAGATATTATAAAACACACAAGGAAAAATTTCTCATTTTCTTTATCTCTTCAGCTCTTAACTGAGTATTTGTTTACTACGTCATTCTTAAGCAATAATTCTAATGCAGTTCATACAACATACAATAAGGGATACAGGCAAAGAGGAACGAAGGGCAATAAAAGTGAGGGAGGAATGGTAGGCGTGAGTTAGTGCCATACTCCAAACCCCTGTGAAGTCTACCATAGACACATGGCTACTTTTAATATCTAATAAACATTTTTGTTTATTATTTTCTTATAAAGCAGATCCATAAATGTCTAGAATTATTTCATAATGTAATTTCAGTATTTTTCAACAAAAATGTAATGTGCGTTTATAAGGAATGTTAGGTCATTCCCTAAGAAATACCTTTTTTGTTCATATCATATAAGCATGTAGACCATGTACATTTTTATAATTATACCGCACTGTCTGCATAGGTGTTTTTACAATACATGATTGTTACATTTTCAGTAATTTTTAAGCTAAATCTTTCTGGCATCCCTGATGTATTTTTTATGTAGTTTCTTTTATAAGTTCTGCTAAATTATCTCATTTGTAGCTTTATCTTTTCTGCCCTATTTATATTTATCACAATCATTTATATATATAGATATAGATATAGATCTCAGAAATGTTTCTATACAAGTAGAACAAAATAGTAATCATAGATCCACTTTGCATCTTGATTTTTTCTATTAGTGTTTTATAATATTTCTGAATATACTTTTTACTATGATTTCTCTGTGTTTATGTATGTGTGTATAATGTGTTGAAGTGGTGTGCATGTATGTTATGTTTTTTGGTGTGGCTGTGGATGTGTCATGTTGTGTATATATGTGGCATGTGGGTGTTTGCACATGTGTGCAATATGTGTGTGTGTGTGGTGCATGTATGTGAAATTATAAGCACACATGCCCATTTTCACATGCAGAGATCAAAGAAATTTGTCTTCCTCTATATGTTCTTCACCTTATTGCCTGCATCAGGGCATCCTCCTGAACCAGGAGCTGGCCAGGTTGGCCTGCAAGGCTGGCAGACCAGAGAGTTCCTGGGACCCACCTCTCTCTGTGCCCCCTAATATTGTAGATAGAATCAAAGGCAGCTATGTCTAACATCTTGAATGAGTGCTGGGGATTAGAACTCTATTCCTCCTGTTTGCAGAGTCAGGATTCTAACCCTCTGAGACAGCTTTCTAACCCCTGAAATCGTACTTCTCACTCATAATTCCCAATACTCACTCATGAAGAAATGGCCTTGCAACTGTCTCTCCATACACATGGGCTTTATAGAACAGAGTGTAGAGGAAAGGAAGTAAGGTGTAGCGGATGGTTAAGTAGTGCCTTGATGTCTTTACCAAAAGAGAGTCTTGTCCAAAAAATGCAGGATCCTGCTCCTGTACGATATAAAAAGAAATTAAAATGAGAAAAGAAAATGTAAATAAACATTTAAAATGGAACCATTTTGATTATTGTGTTTAAAGCAAATTGTTTGTATTTGTGCTCCTCTATGAAAAATTAAATACATCCCTAGTATAAACTCTTTATGACAGGATGATTCAGGGTTTGTATCCTCAGTTGTATTTTAATTAAACTGTATTTTGAAGTATACATTTCTCACTTAAATATACACTTTAAATAGGCAAAAAAAAAATGACCGAATTTCAAACTACTAATTTTTGTTTACACATTTTGCTAAGGGGTCACAGAATTTACTGACTTTTCCCTCTAAAAGTACAGTGAAGTCATCCTTCCTGTTTAACTAATTCCAACCACATAATAGACAGTGGCGTTGCTGTGTCTGACTCTATTCTGGAGATTCAAGGCTATTCCAGGGGTCCTGTTCACCTTAACATCTTTCCCAATGACCTGGCAGAGCCTGCTAGAACCCAGCTGCTGTTTGGTGCCCCTTGTCCAATCGCCACCCTCTTTCAGCTGCATGAAGCCCAGACCTGACCAGTGGATCCAAGAGTCTCACCACTCCACTATCTCATGGTCACTCTGTTGTCTTTCACATTCATTTTTCTAATTAATCATTACCACATTCATTCTGTCATGCCATTTGCATTTTAGAAAACTCAAATGTATACAGCATCGCTTGTACAATGCTCTCCTATGGACATGGATTCCCCAAAATCTCCTTTATACCCATTTTGATTGTGTTCTCTGAAGTTTCTTCACAGCCTGAACTGTGCAGTTGACACTGCCGAAATGGAAGTAAGATTTTGTATGAGAGCAACATGTGAACACTGAAACTATCTTAATCAGCGTGTTCTTAACTGACTTGAAGATTTAAATGGATGCTATGGTCCTCTTTTTTAAAATGTATCCATGATAGCCCACAGCATGCATATTTCAGATGAGAATATGTGAATTTTCTTACGATTCTGCTCCTACCAGTTCAGAAGTATGCTTTAGTAATTAGTATTGTCTTTGCTGACATGCTTATTGCACTCTTAATAATCATTACAATATAACTTTGGGCTCAATTATAAGGGTCTTGAACTTTGGACTTCCTTTTATAAAAAACAAACAGCAAGGATCTTGCATATAATGTTATATTTTGTTATAAAATAAACCAAAACTTTCACTATCAAAATCCAAGACAAAAATATGATATCAATACATTTTTCTCATTTCATTTTAGACATAAAATACATTGACATTGAGAAGTAGATTTCAAGCATTTATTTATAAAAATATGTTGCATACTTCTATCTTACCATATTTAAACTGATGAAAGAACATTGCTCAAAAATGCAGTTGTGCTTGTTTAAAAACATGAGGAACAAGTGTCACTTACCATATAGCCATCGGCATTGTGGTTTCTAGAAAATGGATAAAAAGCTCCGAGTTGCATCCATCTTCTGCAGAGTTCTTCAGTAGTATCAGCCAAAAATCCGCAGATGTCTGCTCCAACCTAAACAACAGTGTTCCTCTTATTCACAGTGTTGACATTCTGCTTGTTTGACTACATTCCAATGTATGAAACAACTAATTGGCATTGCTCATAGTCTACTTGTTTTATGGCCTTCATACACATCCTCTAAACTGATTTATTCTCCATGTTTGATCCTTCTTTATCTCTATCCACATTATTTTTATTCTCTGCTTCCTATCTCCCTCCTTCCTTCACCTCCATGCCCTAAATGTTCCTATTGTTATTTTTCGGAACTGTTCTCGTTGACCAGGCTTAATTTTTAGCACTGGTTTACATGCAATGTATCTCACCAATGTTTAACTTTAATTTACTTGATTTCTGCTTAGGTTAAGATCTTTTGAAGTGTTTGAGTATGCAGAGGTTTTTCTTTTAGTATTGTTTGTCAAACGTTTTCCAAAATTTTCCATAGGTTTCCAAACATTTTCTTGTTTTCTATAGATTTACAGTAGGCATTGTAAATTCAGTATTAATTATTTATGATCACATAAATTGAAACTATCATTTTCCAGTATGTTGGTCGCTTTCTACTTTTAACAATTAAGATATTTTTTGATTGGCAAAATGTTTAATTTCATTTTAATCCAATTTACATTCATCTGTAATTGTGTCCAATATGTTCTGTTTCAGACATTATTCCTCTAACATGTCATAAATTATACTCATATTTTCTTCTAAAGTGATTAAACTTTACTTTAATTACATGTCTTTTATCTACTTGGTATAGACGTTTTACAGAATACGTGAGAAATAGCTATGTGTTATTTTGTCTTTTCAAATGTATAATTAATCACCTATATGAGTATCTGGTACTTTCCTTATATATCTACAGTAATGTGGAGCATTTAGAAGGTATGTATATATACACGAGCCTGTGCTTTTTTTTCATTGTAAGCCTAATTGAAAACACACAGACCATATTCAATGTGCTAACTACTGTTTTTTTATCTGACAGAACAAAATCATGTGCAGTGAATTTGGAATTCAATTTGGAGAAAGTTTGTGTTTCTAGTATAGCAGTTATTTGCAAATATGGTATAACTCTTCAATTTATTTAGTAATCCTTTATGATTTCTGACCCTTATAGATCTTAAGAGAAAGGAGAGACAGGAAAAAAAGAGAAGGTAAGTATACATGTGGCATGTTGAGATTAGGAAGGAGGCCCACAAGACTGACTGAACCAAAATCTCAGCCCAGATGGAGAGTGGCCCATAAAGCCCTACACCTAGCTGAGGAGCTATTGATAGTACATGGCTCCTGAGGAAGAGTTAATTTTCTTCAGGATGATATCCCTGAGAGATTCTCTGTGCTTCTGTAGACTTTCCTACAACAATGTAAATGCTGGCTGTGTTAAGTAGACTCATATTTTAAAAATAGAGGGGAAAGTTGGAGGTGATAGAGAAGGAAGTGGAGGGAAGGGAATTGAGAGTGAACTTGGTCAAAACACATTATAGGCAGATGTAAAATTTTCAAATGATTAAAAAACGTGGGGATCAGGGGAGATGAGCTGGAACAGAGGGAGAAGAATGAATAAGAGCAAAACAGAGTGACACAAATGAAAAGTTAATAAAAATAATTCAAAATAAATGTTTTATATTGTTGATATCAGTGTTTATTGTTTAAGGAACATTTTCTGTTGAAATTCTATTTTTATTAGCATATGCTTTAACTTAATGTGTTTGTTCAAATTTTCAAATACTCACTTTTGTGTGTTTGATTATATTCCTCTTCGCATCATTGAAATAATCTTTCTTTCATTGCTATACATTTCAGGTTAATTGCTTTCCTTTTCCTATATTTATAGCATGTACTAATTAAAATTTGCACTATTTGGATCTTGGATTTTGTTTGTTTTATTTTATTTATTTTTATTATTCAAGCCAAAGGTTTTGTTCCATAGTCCAGGTTTTCCTGGTACTTGACACTCAGAAGTCTAGCCTGATCTTGACTATGGCCTCCCTAGCGGAGGTTGCGTGCATGCTGGCCATACTTGCCAGCTTGTGTTTTTGGTTTAGTATTTAAGACTATAAATTTTCCTTATAGCTAAAAACATACAAACTTTCATTAAGAAATATCAAATTATTAATATTCAGTAATAGATTGATCTTTCTTCCTTTTCTGAAATTCATCTTGTTTTTTGCTGAATTTGTTTGTATATATTATGATGGTGTATTTCTTTACCTTTCAAATTCAATATTGTGCATGGAAGTTACTTTGTGTCATTGCATTTTGGGTGTTCACTTTATTCATGAATATGAAAGAAAACTGAACAATCATTAGACATGCACTTCAAATATTTTGTGATGACTTTATATGATCTTGAATCTCTGAATTTTATGCGATTTTTTGTTAGATTTACTGTCAGACTCATAATTCATATTTAGAATTTACTATACTTTCTTTACCTTAAAATTTTTGAACACTGCTCTGCCCTTATCTTTTGTGTAGCATTAAACTGTCTTACCAAAGGTATTCCAAACAGGCCAAACTCCAGCATTCCAGTGATGGACCATTCCATCTGCTCCCAAGAAGCAGTGTTGTCTCCGAGCCAATGAGCAGCATGCCTTCCAGAGCCAGCAAATGTTGACCGAGTGAGGATGAAACTTCTCTTATTAGGAAACACTTTTTCTACAGCTCTAAAAATATAAGCAAAATAAAACGTAAGGATTACTCTAAAATAAAAATGAATCCATTAACTTAAAAATATCACTTTCAAATGTATATTTGATCCTTTCTCAGACACAAGACATAATATTTACAAAAATTTGTGAAATTTTAACATCAGTTTTGCATTTAGCTACCAAAATGTAGCTCATTTGAATACATTCTGATCAAATACAAAAGAAGGATATCTTTGGAAAAGACAATATTCTCTCAAAGGGAAATCATCAGAAACAAACAAAAAAACTGTAAGTACTTCAAAATATGAAGTCAACCAGACTTGCTTTGTGAATATATGGTATCATCACATGCCTTTTCCATATTATAAGCAGTATTATATTGAACCAAAAGATAATGTTCTTTTTTTTTCCTCCAATAATTTACCTACTTAAAAAATGTAATGTTTTGGTTGTGAACCTAGCCTTTAATGGCTGAGCCATTTCTCCAGCCCAATGTTGACCGCCTCTAATCCCAGCACTTGGGAGGCAGAGCCAGGTGGATCTCTGTGAGTTCGAGGCCAGCCGGTTCTACAGAGGAAGATCCAGGACAGGCACCAAAACTACACAGAGATACCCTGTCTTGAAAAAAAACAACAACAACAAAAAGTAATGTTTCACATTGCATTCAGGTTTTATTAATTTATTTTTGAACGGTGTTAATTAAAATAGAACTATAAAGTTTCCCTCCTCCCTTTCCTTCCTCCAGCTTGTGTCGGGAACGCTCCCTCAAAACCCTCCGTTGTCCACCGTTTCCAAGCTAATAAATAGCCTAGTGTTCCTTTATTACTATTTATATGTGTAGATGTGCACAAAGAGAAGTGTCAACACTGTGATGAAAATATACAAAAGTGTTGATGCTTTGCATGATTTGCCACCAGCAAGGCATTAACACTTGGGCATTTACTTAAAGAGAAGGTTGTAAATATATTGAGCCCTAGATCTGATTGCTATCAGTTACTGCTCTGTAGATCCTTTGGAACACTAGTAAGGAACAGAAAGTCAGTAAGCGCTGGGTTTCTGCTTCTGTTTTGTGTCATGCTCCTATGACGTTCAACTACTTAGAAACTATGTGAATTGAAACACTTATTTTTGGAGAGTAAAGAACAGCTATTATAGCATCACTTTTTAAGTTAGTTGAGAACTTCATGGTTGCTAAAAAAAAAAATAGTAACTTTATTGTTTTCCACAGAGAGTAAATAGAATAAATTTGTAAAGGATAACCTCTAGAAATTATGCAAACCTCCATGGCATGTGATTCTTGATAACTAACTAATATCGATAACATCCTATATCAGTAAAAGAGAAAAATATTTTAATAGCGTGGAATTTTACCATGAACATTTTTTTTTAATTCTTACTCTTGCAACTTTCAGTCTAAATTGCTAATCTTCCAGAAACAGGTGTATAAACAAAACATAAAGAGTCATAAAATTTCCCTTACTTCTCTGTGGCTATGGCCATGCTGTATCCATACAGGCTGTGGACATCATACTGCTGCCCCCACTTCTGCACAGCATCCATGCAAAGGGTTTTGGAATACATAATTTTGTCAAGAATACCTTAGAGGAAATAACAAAGCAGATGTTCTCATGAGATATTTTATGATAACATTTGTGTCTTTTATTTCTAATCTGTTCTCTCATACCTAATAAAAAAATAACAGAAGACTACATTTAGTTGAACAATATCCAATTAGGTTTATGCATTTCATTCCTGTGGAGACTGGAAAAGGATTTTAGCTACAACAAGTATAAATACTATATGCATTAATTCATGTAAGGTAATTTAATTTAACTAAACAATATTCTATGGTTTTAATAACAAATAAATCCATGGGAAAGAGTTATTGATAAGGGAATTGCAATGTACACACTTCAGTAGAATTTCCCCAAATACTAATTTTAGTCATTTATAGTACACAAGCTTGTTTAAATGTGACATTGGTTAGGAACTGAGGAGATGGCTCAGTGTATACAGTCCTCGGCACACAATGAGTACCTGAGTTTGAATCTCTAGTACTCACATGCAAGGAACACATGATGGGCAGTTGTCCTCCCTGCACTGTAAGATAGAGACAGGTGGATCTACAGAACTCTCTCCCTCTCCACTTTCTCTCACTATTTCTTTCTTCCTCTCTCTTATCTAGCCAGTCAGTGACTTCTAGCTTTAGTGAAGAAATTCGATATCAAAATGAGTTTTGAGGGAGTTTGGCTCAATAATTAATAATGCTTGCTCCAAAAACGTGGATACTGAAATTTAGATCCCAGCACCCAGCTAACAGGCTGGATGTAGAGTGCAGATCTGTAACTCAGTGGTTCAGAACAAGAGTCATTAGGGTATGCTGGGAAAGTGTGAGTCCTAATTTGAAGGAGAAATTCTACCTCGGTGGAACAGACAAGGAGATAGAAGAGTAAAGTAGGAACCTTCTTCTCGGCTCTGTGCTTCAGCACAGGCCTACGTGTTTATGTACATGTATGCATACACTCGTATGGGCATAATAAATAAACACATAAATAAAATTAACAAAATGAGATGGAGAATGATAGATGAAGAAATGAACATCTTATTTTCCACATGCGTTCATGTGGAAACATACAAACGTGTACATAAACAAACAACACACACCAAAAGGTCAATATAAATAAGATAGAGAGCCGTAAATAAGACCCTCAGTATCTCATCTGTAAGCTTGAAAACATTCATGTGTATACAACACATACATAAATACATATTACATCAATAGAACCACACGTTATTCTATTCAGCAAAGGAAAAGAAAAAAAATCAGTGATTTTAGGATTCAAAATTATAAAAATGTTTGTGATTTAGAAATATATTTTAGAATTTATAAGTCAACACAAATTTTGTCCCAACTATGGGTAATTAGGTAAGCAAATAAAACTTACCAGGAGTAAAAGGTGGATAATTCAGTTTATTGACAGCACACCCTTTCAGAGACCCTTGAATAAAGCTGGAAACTTCATTCATGTCCTGAGCACATGGAAAAATAAATTGTGAGTAACAGATTTCCTATGCTATTTAAAAAGACATCCTTGACATTGTTTAATTCCTAGATTACATACACACATATATACATATATGACATACATGTGTATGTACATGACAGACCTAAAGATGGGGTGCTTGTGCTAAGACAGGTTGACTGGAGGGAAAGATTTTAAATCTTGCAAACCCCTCTCACTTTACAGAATTATAAATCCACACAAAGCACATCTGCTCATGTAGTAGACATCACTGAGGGAGTTGTGTCAATTTTCTCACTGTGGTGTACGCATCCCCTCTCCCAGCACAGTCGTTCTTATAAGTATTTGCTTTTGATGGGCAGTTATCCAGATTTTACCATTCACTCAGCCGATTGCTGATACCAGTATTCACAGGTCCACAGCTTCTAAACTGTCATAAGTAATGGAGGCTTGGGATGTTAGGAGCAGCATAAAACCCTGAAAGTTTTTCAAGGAAACTTAAGCTAGCTTAATTTTATTTTAAGATTTTGTTAAGCAAAATTTTTTAAAGTGTTGGGGAATTATTTTAAGGTATACGTGATGGGTATGCTTATTGTCAATTGGATTATATCTTCAGTGAATTAAAACTCAAGCAGCGCAATACAGTTGAGAGGGATTTTAATCACTTCAAGTGACTTAATTAAGATCTGCCTTAAATCTGGGCCACAGGTTCTGCTGGCAGCCTATATGAAGAACAGAGAAGAAGGAAATGTTTGCCCTTTCCTGCATACCCTTGCTCTGACTTCACCTGGTATTGCAGCTTACTTTTACATGATTCTAATATATACAGAAGACCAGTTGAGTCATCCATCTCTGTGGACTGAACAACTCCCAATTGGATAAATTAATAATTAACTATTAATTTACTAGAAAATTAATAACTAACTATTATTTTACTAGAGAAATTAATAACTATTAATTTACTAGATAAATTAATAACCATTAATTTATTAGATAAATTAATAACTAAATTATGACTGAGCTCATTAAGATAATAATAGACCTAGACAGCCAAAGAAAACTCATCAACAATCTAGTACTGTACAGAGCTGTTCTGCTTTTCTTAAAATCTCTGTTTGTTTTTTTGTGTGTATGATCATGTTTATGAGAAGTTTATTCTAAGCTTAGGGTTTAGAATCTTGAGGTATTTTTATCCCTCCAGTAGGTTTATAGTCACCGCAAATGCAGGTTTGCCTTGACTATTATCTCATGGGACTGCCTTGTAAATGGCAAATTGTGATTAAATAAAATTATGAAAACAAAGAAACAAAAATTATCCCAAGAATTTTCCAAACATTATGGTTTTCTTCAGTGATTTCATAAATCATCTAGGAACTAAATTTTAATGTATTTTGAAATAAAATACAGACCACTGCCGAAGTCTTCTAAGGTGGGCACTAGTGGTACACAGTGCGGCAGCTGGCCCCTGTATATTTTTAAGATGTGCTTTGGAATTGTGCTGTCCTAGGCCTATCCCCAAATCAATCATCTCAGAAAAAATGATAGGGGATAAAGATATAAATCCTCATATAAAAAAATTAAATTTATTTTTTCAAAGTCCACTAATAAGGGAGAAAAACATCTAAATTTACAGTTTTTACTTTTGATTCCTTTCTTCCACATGAATTGTGTTTGTGTTTTAGAAAGTGATAGAAAGTATTTAAATTTTATTTAGAATACATTCTCTATATAAATACACAATGCATACTTGTGTATGTATTTATGGATAATTCATTTTATGATCACCAAATAAAACCATTTGTTTACAATAGCTACTTACAATCCAAAGTCCATCATATTCGACTTCATTATGGAAAATACTGCATTCATTTGCCCACCAATCAATGGTTTGAGGATTAGTAAAATCAGGGTACACCGTTAATCCTGGCCAAACCTAGATGAATAGATCATTCACATATACACATGAATAAAAGAGAAATTAAAAATAAGTGGTATTTCAAACACATGTACTTAATATCAGTATTAAATTTCTAATATTGTACTTCAGTAGGTATGTATGACTCATGTGCAGCCTACATTCAAAACATTATCTGGACATTATGTTAAACTCCCTTAAGGGAAAATAGTTAAGTAAAAATAAAGAAGAAGCATTAAGTATTTAGAAAAGAAAGAAAAAGTTATAGATGTCATATAGAATTGAAGTAATTTTATATCTTAGTATCCTTGTAGATCAGATTAATAAACCAGAGTAATATAATGCATCCCAGTTTCATTAATTGAAAGCATGATATTACATTTCCAAAGACATCTACTTCCAAAAACTTCAAGAGAAGAAAATTTCATTATTATAGCATTGTACACTAGACCTTTTCTGTGTTCTAAATATTTTTATAATTGTTAACAAAATAGTCGACAGAAATTTGGGAGATACATTTTGGTCATCATTTTACATATAAGGTAGGTTAATTAAATCCATCTTGCAGGAGAGATAAGTGACACACAGACATGTCTAATAAGATGTTCAAGGTCGTCCTCCTCACACCTGGCTGTCAGGAATTTAAACTCAAGGCATCAAAGACCTGACCCTATGATATCAATGATAAAGTATACTATGTTGTCTCTTGATTATGTATTCCTTTTCAAACTATATTTCATGATCTATTCCTCAAATAATGGCATTAAAGAATAATAATATTTTTAAATTAATTAGGACAAGTTTATGTAGTTTTAAAACCATATAAACACAATTGCCTGCTGATCTGCTTAGGATCACAGTGACAAGTGTTAACAAAACCTAATCTGTGAAATATTAGTGGCTAGTAACAACAGGCTCACGTGTAGTTCTGGTGGAGCCAATAATCATGGAGAGAAATGCTTACCTAGAAAGTTTAAGTTTCCTAACTGCAGTAAGGATAGATAGGAAATTTGTCGTTATTATAAACAATGATTTAATATATACACATTTAAAAATTGTTATTTCCTCTTACAGTGTTATTTAGTTTTATTAAACCACAGCAGTGAATTACCAACTCCATATATAGAGTCATTCTTTGCTTTTAACATGACTTATGAGTGTGCTTTTAAAAAGAATACTTATTCTATCCAAACGTATACTTCACATGTTGGGCAGCTACATCAGTAAAGTGTTTGTCACATAAGCATGAGATTTCCATTTAGATTCCCCAAATAGTAGCACAGTCTAAAATCCCAGCACTCATAAAGTGAAATGGGAGGAGACAAGAGAATCCTTAGAAGTTCCTGGAACAAGAGAGTGAAGCAAGCAAGGGCCCTGTCTCAAACATACATGCCATGGCACACATAAGCCTGCATTCATATGCATAGATAGATAGATAGATAGATAGATAGATAGATAGATAGATAGATA
>CABHPQ010149484.1:25188-48352 GCA_902168405.1 Peromyscus aztecus
GATAGATAGATAGATAGATAGATAGATAGATAGATAGATAGATAGATAGATAGATAGATTTACTGACAGGTAGACAGATGCACATGTAAATATACATATATCTAAAAGCTAGGCATCTTTTGAATTCTTTCATAATTGGTTTTGTGATCTTTGAAATTTTAATTCAATTTTCTATATTTCCTTTTTCTTCCTTGCAACAGTTTCAATAACTACACAGTATTTTGAGGTTTAAATGTAAATAAAAAAAACTCAGTGCCTAGTATAAAGTTCCTCAGTTTGTATTTGCAAATATTTTGTATTAAATCATCTACATAAACATTGCAGAATTTTTGTAAGAATTTAAACAGTGTGTCAGATTTATTGGCATTGATTCTGATTATTGACTTTAAATGACCTGCTATCTACTCTTGTACCACTAAATTCCTGTAAGGACTAATGGCGTATTCATTCTGACTAAACTATCCTTGCAAAACTACAATTTAAATCCAAAGAAGAAAACAACACACACACACACAGACACACACACACACACACACAGACACACACACACACCATTTACACAAACAATGTTTGCAAAATAGGAAACCAGAACCACATGAATTTAATGGATGGGAGAACTTACCTCTCCAATAAGTGGTGTAGTTCCATCTGACTCATTCACCCAAACATTTTGTTCATTACCCCTCTTATATGTTTCATATTCTGCTCCATTAGCACGCTGATTTATAGCTATGGCAGGGTCCTGATAAAGAAATATGATTCTGTAGGCAATGTTAACATACAAACATGTAATGATAAAATATATTTTACTACACAATCTATCTTTACCAGGATGATAACATATTTTTGTCCATGGTTATGTAAATCCTGAGCAAATTCAGGAAGCCCATTAAAAGCAACTGCATCATAAGTAAAGTCCTTTTTGTCTTCCATGTAGTCAATATCGGTGACTTGTGCATCCTGAAAATTAGCAAAGTGTGTTTCAGTGAGAGTTGAAAGAGCTTTCTTGTAATGTCAATCTTTAATCACAAACATTTGTTTCATACAGAGAAAAACTAACATAACAATGAACTCAATCTAGTCATGGGAGAGCAGGCTAGTGTATTTAATCTCAATATTTGGAAGGTAAAGTAGGAGGTCCTCAAAATTCAGGCCAGCCTGAGCTACAGAGTGGGTCATTGTTTCAAGAAAAACAAAAAGAAAGATAAATTAATTTTTAATTTACTCTATTTTCATAAAATAAGACATAATAGTGCTCATAAAATTGTTTACTTTCATTCATATGGTTTGTTTATTTTGTTTCCTTTTTTAGTGCTGTTAAGAAAATTAGAATCTAATGAATGCTGTACTACTGAACCACTCTCCCGGCCCTAGGTTATCTCATTTTTATGTGTAAAAGCCTTAAACTACTATTAATGGAAATTTTTCATTGGTGAGTTCTATTCATGTTATATATACACATACATATATATATAATTTTAAAGACAGAATATTATTTTTCATACTTAAATGTATATCCCTAAATGTATATACTTGCTAACTGCATTCCTTATACCCACAATAAGTGTAGCTTTTACTCTTAATCAAAGAAACTTCCTTTAGGAGCCCGTGGAGACTTTTACAGCAATCTACAACTGGTGAAAATGTATAGAACAGATGATCATGGTGTCCCCAACTCAGACTGATATATCGGCAGTGCAGTCCTTATAGACTCAGGGAATATTGTAGAAAACTGGACAGGAAGATTGTAAGAGCCAGAGGTCCAGGACATTTGCCATGAGATAGTGTCTTTGTATGTGACAGGAAGTAACACCCTGAAATCTTAATAATAGGTTGCTTAAACTTGAGTTGCACAATGACAATGCCAGTTGGTGTATCAGCATGGATATAGAAAGCCCACAAAGTCCAACCTTAGATGAAGATTCCTAGCAAATAATGGCTGCTAAGAGAGAGAGAATCAATCTTCTCCAGGGACAAGGCCTGGAGTAGGTTATTGGATCCTATGAGATTAGCCTTAAATACATACAGGCAACGTTAAATGTACTCATGAGGATATATTTATATAAACATCTTATGTGTATATAACAGTAATTAAATAAGAAGTTATGAATTTGAGAAGGAATGATGGGAACACAGAAGGAACTAGAAGTCTGAGAGGAAGGGTACAAATGATTAAATACAGCTCTCATTTATGAGTTATTAAAAATTAACAACAAACATTTTTGGTTTTAATACAACTCCTGATAAGTTTTTTTCAAAAATATGCATTTTAAGCAATTAAAAATTAAAAGAGGTCATTAATTTTGAAAAAAAATAACAAGAATGTAGATATTAGAGGGTTTGGAGGGAGATATGATGTAAGCACATTATAAATTCAAAAAAGAAAAAAGGAAATAGATTCAATCAGTCTATGGACATCATATATGGATATAGAATAAATTTACCATTAAATCAGTTTTATAATTACAAATGTTCTAGAACATCAGTCTAGCACACTTTACGTATTGGTATACCCTGACACTTGGAGTCATTTCCTATTATGTTATAATGTTTATCTTTGGTTCCTCATTCCCTATTCTCCTTACATATGGGATGCCGGCTTCCCGATTTCTTCTGACAACTTCTTTCACTGCATCTAGTGAGTTATAATTCCAGCGACTCAGTTGAAAGCCAAGACTCCAATATGCTGGCATTGCTGGTCGTCCAATGAGCTTGAGGTAAATGGGCAGTCAGTTAGTTTCAACAAAGAGAAATGTCTTTAGAGTTACTACTATTAATGTGCTTTTATTCTGCTGTTCCTCTAGTACTCACTGAACTACATGCTATAAATACAAAATCCCATCTGAATTCTATTCTTTTTCCTTCAAAATCTCCCAGAACTTTCTTATAAAATGCTTAGTCGGTTTATGCTCTGTCCCACATCTTTTGTGTATTTTGTGTTAAACAAACAATCAGGAAGATAACATTTGTGAAGATATATTTGTCTATAATGGAAAATTAACAACAAGAATTAAAGTATAGTAAAAAAAAAAGGTATTATAACACAAAGGAACATTTTTTGTCATATCCTCATTTCCTATTCTGATCAAAATTGTGAATGACCTACACTTTCAGTGACTGTTCCTCTTCTCCAAAATTATACACTTTCTTTTGCTTTATTCTATCAGAAATGATCATAACTAAATAAAGTTTTAATATGGAACATTTTAAATAAATATGATATCTGAACTCAGCTATCCTATCATAAAAATTAATCTAAATAAAAATATACATTTAAATATATGCAGATTTCATTATATAGGGAAGAAATAAAAATTATCATTCCATGTCTTTAAATTTTGAGAAAAAAATACATGTAGATAAGAAAGGCTATATATGCAACAATAAATTATTAAGCAATTTATAAAGCTGTTTATAACTTATAAAATAGGAAATATTTGACAAATTCAGTATGAAACCAACCTCTTGGTATTGTTGAACTACTTCTTCTGGTGTATCTCCAAGAAATACATAAAAGTCTAGTATGCCACCAATAACTCTGTAAGTAATTATTGGAGTTGGCTGGATAAATACCTCTACAAATAAAAATAGGAAAACATAAACATAGTGTGAGAAATGCTCATAATGATAAAATAATTGTGGCACACATTTAAGAGCCTCTTCGTAACTGTATCAGTGCACATCATGTTCAATTGTTAAGGAGAAGTAAGCTATTGAAAATAAGAACAACTCTGGGGAAAGTAGAAGGTGCCACTTGTAAGGCCCGTGACAGGATACCCTCTCCAGAGCTGGTGTGGCTCCTCTGGAAATTGATTAGCAGAGTATAGAGGATAAAACTCCTAACAAGAACAAACGTCAGCCGGGCGGGGGTGGCGCACGCCTTTAATCCCAGCACTCTGGAGGCAGAGCCAGGTGGATCTCTGTGAGTTCGAGGCCAGCGTGGGCTACCAAGTGAGTTCCAGGAAAGGCGCAAAGCTACACAGAGAAACCCTGTCTCAAATGTCTCGCTAAAATTGTATCTCAATTAGTTATTGCAATTTAACTTCAATTGAAAGATCATTTTACCACACATTAAATTCTAAAAAGAATCCTAAAAGTGTTTAACTTAACATTGTACAAGTCATTGACTGAGTAATTATGAAAAACTTTTTTCTTGTTGAACAATTGTAACTTTTTAATAGCATTCAATCAACTCTTAAAATATTCTGTTCAAATCATACAGAAAACAAGGGATTCTACATTACTTGAAGTGAACTTACTCCTTCTTTGGCCATAAAGATCTTTCTGGGTTTGTTTGTTTGTGGTTTTTTTTTGGTTGTTTGTTTTAGTTTTTGTTTTCCTGAGGGTAGTGTGTTAACTTATCTTGACAGTGAGGCTGTGTGAAGCACCTATCTGTGTGAATGCATTTCAGCTTTATTCTGAAGGGAAAGAGATTGCCTGTGAGTCACAAGACAATGTATACTTTCCCAAATAGAAACACTCACAGCTAAAACCTAATTTTAAAACCTTCCAATAAAATTTTTCAAAATTGTTTAGTTTGAAATCAAATATCTATGACGGGAATCAAAAGTGTGCTTGAACATGTCAAGATAAACTCCAAGCAAACATATTATCAAATAAACCTTGCTTACCCATTGCATTGCTGTTCATGAGAAAAACACCATATGACTTTCCAGAGTTATCTTCAATGCCCATGAAGAATGTCTGATGTCCATAGAGATTATGATTATTCTGAAAGGTGAAGTTCAAATTTTAAATATTGAACTGAATCTAAATTGAAAACAAAATATGCTAGAATGGACTTAACAAATTCATTTGCTCTTGTAGTTTAACCTTCTATAGTTCTACACTAATTTCCCTTACTACATATCACACAAAAGATTATAATATAAAATAATATAATGTACTGCAGTTAATTATTTTATGTTAGCAAAAGGAAATATTAACATGTATTAATTGATCTCTTGCTTCTCTTTGCTTTATTAGAATTAGAAATATTTCAATAATCCATGTGGATATTATGGAAACACTCATCAAGATCCATTTTTTCATAGGGCACACAGAAAGATGTCTGTCTTAGATTTTACAGTGCATTTGTTAAGAGTATGTGAGAATGTGTGATAATACCGGCAACTCCTAAAAAGGATGACAAATGAAAAGCTAAGTCTATCTGGTTGGTTTCATACAGAAGCTTAAAGGAAAGCCTGTGTAGAAAGACAGCTTGAAGAAACTTTCAGCCTGGTGTTTGTCTCATAGGGCAACGCTGTCAACTCTAACATAGAGACTGCTAGAATTAATCAGTAGTTTTGTATCAACGGAAGTTCCTTAAAACAACTGTCCATTTACTCCTTTGGAGAAATAGCATGCATTTGTGTCTAAAAATAATAAAGATAACCAAGTAGTAAGTAAAAATAACTTTAGAGGTTGATCCTTTGGCCTTGTAAGTTCCACATTTATGCAAGAAATAAATCCATTCAGAAAAAAAAGCACTCTGACTATGATCCTCTTAAAGTGGGAGGCTCTGGAAAGTATTAGAAGCTGAATTCTTTGTGGTAAGGTCTGGGAGAAGTTCTTGTAACATGATACTTCATATAACTTATTATGTGAAGTACAAACAATCTGAAGTTGTGGTATTTACAAAGAAATCATCTTTCTTGCAAAAACTAGATGTTTTAGGGGTTTGTGTGCTGTGGGTCAGGAGGAAGTCAACGAAACTGCAATGGATGGTGACTAAATGTAGGTAGATACTTCATCCTGTGGCGAGCATGGTATTTGGAATTATTCCAGCTCATTCTCTTTAATTACAAGAGGACTAAAAATGGAATAATAAAACAAAAATAAAAAGTAAGCAGTCATTAGCTGGAAATGCATGCTCAATTACTGACAAAAAAAATCAATCATTCCAGATATTTTTCTATCAGTTTTCATTAAGATAAGTTAGATCTACGTATCTCTTCTGCATGAAATTCAAATAATTTAATTCAAATGAATTAAGGTTCTTAATTTTAAAAACTTAAAATGCTGAAATTAGTGGAGAAAAATAATTCAAGTGTTTAGGTACAGAGAAGAACATTCTGAACAAGTCTCTAATGGCAAAGAGGTAGCAAGTTAGATAAGGTGAAATTAAAATCTTCATGACCAAGAAGGTATGAGCAAAAGAGAGGCCATATTGAGAACTGGAGAAAATATTTGACTGCTATATTACAGACAGGGTAGTTAACAGATAGAATATATAAGAAACTGCAAGACACCCAAAGAACAAATCTGATAATCAACTGAAATAATCAATGGAATAGGTGACTCTGACAAGGAAATACAGAAAAGGTCAATAAATATTTTAAAATGGGTTCGATATCCTTATCCATTAGGAAAATGCAAACTAAAACAACACTTAGATTCCATTTCGCCTGAATAAGACTGGGTATCAAGAATACAAACGAGAACTGGAGAGTTGGCTCAGTGGATAAGAGTAGGAGGCACTCTTGCAGAGGACCCAAGTTCTAGGAAGTACACAAGAAAGCTCAGAACCATCAGTAACTCCAGTTCCTGGGGATCCATAACCTCCTCTGACCTCTGCAGGTACCAGGCATGCACATGGTACACATACATAGGTGCAGACGAAATCCACACACATATGAAAATAAAATAAATAAATATATATTTTAATTAACAAATAAAAAGAAAACAAATGGCTGAAAATCCAAATGAGAAAGTATGGACATAGGAACCCTTATTCACAGATGTTGGGAGAATAAACTGGCACACTCATTATGGAAATCAGTATGGAATTTTCTTAAAAAAAAAAAAAAAAAAAACTAAAGACAAACTACCATATTACTGATGTTTACCACTTCAGGACATTTACTTAAAGGGCTCTATATCTTACAACAGAAATATCTTCATATCTAGACTTACTGCTACTGTATTCATAATAGTAAGGGAATGGACCAGACTAGATGCCCATCAACTGATGAATGAATGATGAAAAGGTAATAAATATATACAACACTATTTTATTTTGTTATAAAGAAAAAGGAAGTTTACAGGGAACTGAATGGAACTGGAAAATACTGTAATTAGGTAAGTAATCTGGACTCAGAGAGACAAGTACTACATGTCCACATGTTCCCTCTCACATGTGAGTACTGGTTTTTAAACACCTACCCTCTCTTTTTTTCTCTTTCGTTCTATCATGTTACACGTCATGTAACCAGAAAAGTGAACATGAAGAGAAATAGGTGTTGAGAAAGGGAGAGGATAACAGAACATAGGAGACAGAAAAAGCAGTAAGACTACTAGGGGGAGGAGGGTGCAATTTTGGAAGCAGGAGGATGAGAGGGTTGTGAGGAGGCGGGGGAGGATCAAGCCAAACAAATTATGTTTGAAAATTCTATAATAAACTTGATACTTTATTTGAAAAATATAATTTTAAAACAAATTAAAAATAAGTACAATGCTAGGATAGGTATTTCTGTTATGTAAATAATTTAATCAGCAACGTCATATTAATAATATTGTCAAATACCATGAATGCATCAACTTCTCCAGTATAATCATGTAATCTATAAAGCCAAGATAGTAACGTACATCACCAGGCACTTCATCTCGAGTAAATATTGGCCATGTTTTCCAGTATAAGTCATGACGAAATCTCTTATGAGTATGTTCGCCAAAACCATAAATATATTCACTTGGAAGTTTTGTTGAAATCTGCAAATATTGGTTTGAGTACACCAGGGGACCAACGCTGGTATCAAACCTGAACCACAGAAGAAAAAGAAATGGTATGTGCATAGATGAAATATTCCTTCGTTTGAGTAAAACATAGACACCACCCAGGATATCTGATTTCTAAGGTGTCAGATTTCAGCTGCAGTCATGACTAGGGAAAATAAAAATTCTTTCACAAA
Organism: Peromyscus aztecus; assembly: GCA_902168405.1. Classification (NCBI taxonomy): domain Eukaryota; kingdom Metazoa; phylum Chordata; class Mammalia; order Rodentia; family Cricetidae; genus Peromyscus; species Peromyscus aztecus. Next base: position 33,099 of record CABHPQ010149484.1, read on the forward strand.
TATAACTTGTTTATATCGCCAGCATAACTTCGTTTTCATTAGTGCAAAGTTTCACAGGTGTGCTTCCTTTTAGTCCTCCTCCCAGCTGCGGAATTTAACAACCACTGTCATTCGTTGTCCACAGATGCAACGTACACATAAATAAATAATAGATAAGTAAATGAATGAATGAATGAACGAACGAATGAATGAATGAAGCCAGTCATGTTTTCAAAGATCGTGAATCGTATTCTGCAGACTCAGGTTTTAACTGTGCTCATTGTCCCGAGGACTGTGTATAATACATCACTCTACTGGTTTCATTCATGGTAACATTAATTTCAAAACCACTGTTTTAAGAATAAAACATACCATGAAAAACATCTTGAAAACATATTCTTCATGTCTAACTAATCAGCAAAAGCCTCCTATCTTCTGCCATGAATTAGACCCAAGATAAGCATCCTGTTACTCAGTCCTACGGTTAAAATTGTCTAGAGTTCACATATAATTGAATCAGTGAAATATATTTCTTTCTGTGCTGAACTACTATGCTTAGAATTAAGTACTTTTTAGGAAATTGCACAAAGCAAAATATAAAAATTTCCAAATATATTTAGTGAAAGTCATTTTATGAGATTTGGTTTTCAACACTGCTCATCGTTAGCTGGTAACATAAAGCCTGCGCCTTCACTTCTCTCTACTTAAAAATCATTACTTTTATTTTTAAAACAATTCTTTTTTGAGATTATGATGTAATTACTATATCATTGCCCTTTCCCTTCCTCCCCCAAACCTTCCCATATATCCCTGTTTACCCTTTTAAAATCTATAACTTTTTATTATTAATTAGTGTTACATACAGTGGGTGTGTGTGTGTGTTTGTGAGTGTGCATGCATGTAATACTTCCTGTATGATGAGACTGAAATTTTAGCAAGAAATTACTAAATTCTTTGCAATAATTATTCCTTGCCACAGACAACACATTCTAAATGAAAATACTCAACTTGTATTTAACTTGTTCTGTATGAGGAAATGATTTTGATATTGCCATGGAAATTCATACCTCACTGAGTAGAAACTGTTTAATTCTGAGTATTCTTTTGGAAAAGAGGTAGTAATGAGGGTACCAAACAGAGCAGTCATTATTACATTTGAGTAATATTGACAATGTACAATGTTATCAGCACTTTTCTCCATCTCTACCTTTGGTTGGAATCAACTGATGTTTTCAAATTTGTATTTTAGTTTATTTTTTAATGGGAATCAAAATTATTTCATCATCATCATATTTATAGATCTTTACTTACACTTTTTGGGATATTCTTTGTGAACTGGAACTGACCTTAAGAGGTTGTTATCCTCCGGCAAGAGAATAATATTGGCCACCTATTGGAACTGATGTAAATGCAAAATAAAAGCATCACTTACAAGATTCTGTTGTTGCTTTTCCTGATCACTTTGATGCTGAATGGGTTTTCTGTGACCTGTACATCATAAAGTGCATCAGCAGCTGGGATTCCAGCAACATCTGTTACAAACTGATGGGGCACTTCATATCTTTGATTAACTGGATCTGTAATCTGTCAAAATTTTAATACATAAACAGTAAGTGATAGAGAAATTCCCACCTCTGATTTACTGCATACAAGCTGTGAAATATGTATATATACGCATATATAATTTCATAAAATATCAATTAGTGCCACAATATAAATTTAACATTTTAATGATTGTGCAAGGATAAGCCATACAAATTCTTATGAAATAATTATATTTAATTGGTTAAGAAGTTTTCTATGAGGATGGGTAAGATATTGTCACTAAGTATAATTTACAACTAGCTTTTAAAGTTATTATAAGTACCTTAAGTGTCTGTGTCTATAGATTTTCCCATGAAGATTGAATATTTTTAATTTTTATTTTTAAATACTTTATTTAAAAACTCACAAATGAAAAAAATTACACACTGAAATTAACTACACCTCAAATCTACACATCCCAATGAATCTCTAGATTATAAACAGCCATTAGAATGGAAGTTGTGAAGCTTCACTGGATTTTAAGCTTGTAGTACAGAATATTTCCTATGCATTTATCCACCATCTTGACAGAATAAGTACCAGAAAACTATTAGGTAGATATCCTTTTTCATAGCTCCTATTTATTACCTCTGTTTAGTACTTCTTCCATCCATGACTATTTTAATTTTTGTAATTACATTTTCTCTAGATTAAAATAGCAAACTATACATCTACTATATACATCATACTATATGCACATATATATGTAAATTAACTATTCATCTGTTGATGGGCAACTAGTTTTATTCCAGTTCTTTGCAACAGTGAATAAAGTGTTTTAAAATGACTGGGCATGATGGCGCATGCCTTTATTCCCAGAACTCAGGAGGCAGAGGCAGGCAGATCTCTCAAGGCCAGCCTGTTCTACAAAGCGAGTTCCAGGACAGCCAGGACTGTTACACAGAGCAACTTTGTCTCAACAAACCACACACACGGAAGAGTTTTTAAATAATATTTTTGTCATACATTGTGGTAGTAGACCACTTTTTATCATATTCATTCTCATGGGTTCTATCCTTATCAGTGCAAAACTGACTTAATACATAAATAATTTGTTATTTATTTTTTGAATGTGTTCCTAAAAATTGCAAAGTCATTGTTTTCCTCTCCAGATTATATCTGTGTATGTGTGAGCATACATGCACATGACTAATCCCTTCTTAGAAGCCAAGAGTCTCTTACTTTAAACTCAAGTATGAAGTTTCAACCACTGCATTCATAGAGCACTATCAACTTTTATCAAAGCAATCTTTAAATTACAATACGTTGCTTGAATTCTTGAAAAACGACTACAAAAGAAACTTTTCTTATTGATATTGTCTTCAAGGAGAGAATGACACAAAAGAGGGTAACTAGCATTGTAGTTATTTTTTTGGACATAAATATTTCTCACGGTGGACAACACATGGAAAGGAGAAAGACAAAGTATGTTTTTTAAGTACACTTTATCACAAAATCTTTCTTAGAAATATTAAAAGCCAAAGGCTGTAGAGATGGATCTATAGTTAATGTCTTTTGCTGTTCTTGCAGAAGACATGGATTTAGTGCTCAGCATATTCATGATGCCTCATAACCATCTATAATTCCAGTTCCAGGAGATAGATTGGCCTCATCTGTCCTCTATGGGTACTGCTCTCAGGTGAAACACACACACAAACAAACACACAGAGAGATAGACAGACAAACTTTGCACACATAAACTAAACAGAAATAAATCTTTAGAAATAGTAAAAGTCAAACCTTGAACCGCAAACGATTTGGAGTTTGATTCTGAGTTGTGAGGAGGACACTTTGAATATCTTCTCCAAATAGAGTAGGAGAAGGGATCCTGTTCAATTTGGTTTCAAGTCCTTAAATAAAGGGGGAGCAAAGCACATACTTTGAAATAATTTATGGATATTAACAATTATTCATAATTTATCTATATTAATAATTTTCTTATAGTATTATAAGTAACTGTTTCTTTTTTTATATTACATGATGAAACTGTGAAAAATGCCTCAATATTGTATTTTGCTATATGTACTTATTAGATTCTATTGAAGATATTATTTTCAAGAAAAACATAAAAAAAATCTTTTAACTTAGAACATATACTGATCTATCATGACAAGGACACTCCTTACCAGTATCTGTTACAGTTACTGCCTCAGCATTATAGCCATGGTTATTTACAAAGAAGCACCAAGGAATGACAGAGTTGTTCCATGGGCTCCAGCAACAGCCACGTTCTTCACATTTTGCCTGGTAAAATATTTTTAAATGAATAACATGTTTGGCACTATAATCAGACGTACTAGAGTCTGTTTTCATTTATTGTTATCACTCTAAGCACACACGTTTTAAAACTTTATGCCCGTCATTAATTATGATTTTTCCTTCATCATGATACTAATAAGGAATAATTTGAATACATATATTGTGTTCATTAAACATCAAAGGCAGATGAAGTTACTTAAATAAAATTTTAGACTTAATTCAAGCCCATATACCATGCAGCAAAGATTAGCGCTTACAAACAGGACCTTGTGCATACTAGATAACTGCTCAACCACTTAATCACATTCTCAGCCCAAAGGTTTATAACAAATTTACAACCATTTATTAGCTAAACATCTTAGCAGTTGAGTTATTTTAAATAGTCACAACAAATTACCATAATTTAATAATCATTACAAAATGTTGACTTAGAGTGATTGATTTTACTTCCTACTTTAAAAAAAATCATATAAGTAGAAAAAGCCATAAATGCGCACATGCTTAAAATGTTGAATGGCATGATGATGTTGAACATTATCAATAGCACAACTGAATAGCCATATAATATAATTTTCAGTTATGAAACATTTTTTACAGTTTGAATACTGGTACAACGTTTTCATAACTGTTTTGTGAAAACAGTTTTTCAAATTGTACGTGTTGATCAATTGAATATATGCTTTAAACTCCTATCTTCTATCTTCCTATCACATTAAAATGGCTTCATGTACACAGTCATGTACACATTCATGCACATGCACACATTACATGTGAGAGTGCAAAAGGATCACTTGACACCACTCATATACAGCCTTTATTTGGACAGTTGTATCTCTAGTTCTGTAACCTTCAAAACATCCCCAACAACACAAAGATATGCTGGAAAATGATTAAAACAATGGACATTATAGCAATCTTTCAAATATTTTTTTATTTTAATTTAGTTCAAATACAAAAGTAGAACCAGACATAGATGTAATAATCAGAAAACATGTGAGTTTATGTTTAAAAAAGAAAAACAGAGCACATTATAAGCATAGTTTGACAAAGCAAAAAAGTTAGTAAAGTGGAATTATAGCAAATTTCTCAAAACATACTCTATTAGTGCTTTCCTGTGGCTGCCATAAAAACCATAAAATAAAAGGTTCCTTAAGACAACAGAAATAAACTCTCAGAGCACTACTGGTTTGATGTCCTAACTCAAGTGTCCAGGCAGCCATGCTGCTTCTGAGCATCCAGAGGAGAATCCTCCTTTTTTTTCCATGACTCCCAGTGACTCCAGGAAGAGTTGGCATTCCTTAGCTCTGATCTTCATTCAATTTTATTCTATCTGTCACTCTGAATAGATTCTCCATATAAAGTCAACATTTGAAAAAGATCTTTGAAAACCCTTTTGTCAAATAAGGTCCAGTTTTGGGACTCTTCAAGTCAACATAAATACTTGACAGGCATAATGTAACTCACTACATACATACATTATAGTGTTAGTTTAAAAATAATATGAACTTTAAAGGTGATTGTTATTAATTTTAGTTCATTTGTGGAATTTAATGTTTCTTTTGTTTGTTTTCCTGCTCTTCCTAGTATTTAAATTTTTTTAATACTCTTATTTGTTTCTCTAATTTCATGTTTCTTTCTGATTTGCTTGAAAGACAGAAGTTTAAGAAACATTGAAATCCATTAATAGTCATAATTTAAGTAAACTCATGAATAAAATTGCCAAAAAAATCTTCAATTCTTATTTAATTACGCATCATGAATACATGTATACACTATAATTAGAATTCTATTGCATAAGTATATAACACTAAGCTGAATCAGTGGTATAAACAAAATTGTGTTCTCAAATTCAAATGTTGAAGGAAGGCCTTGCCTCTTCTTCCCATATTACTTTATTTGGCAATAGAGCCCTTAAGGAAGAATAGGAACTACAATAAAGTCATGGTATGGAGCCTCATCCAAGAGTATTGGTGTCCTTATGAAAACATTTTCTTCCTTCTGGCTTGCACACTGAAGAAATGTTCTGTAAGGATGGCAAGAAGGAATACCTACAATAACAGTAGTAAGTCATCTCTAGATACCCCCAGAGAAATTGATCATTCACTCTAGATGAAATGAAGTGTCCTTTTGCACCAGACAGAGACCATTGCAGGAAGCCACTACTTGTCAAAATGTAAAGAACAAATAATGGTATGTTGCCTAGCTCTAACAGATATATGTACAGCCCAACCCTTACACGTAAGGCTCATCAAGAAGAACAGGATCTCTGTTGTGACACAGTCTCTTCTAAATATGGCAGGGAGGCACACCCATGGTATCTGAACAATATGGTTACCCACACAAGAGCTGAATAATAATACAAGTAGTGGATATGCCAAATGTGGGGAAATCTCACAAAGTCCCATTCCTAGAAAAGGTACAGGTGGTCAATGACTGCTGATAGCAGGAGAATCAGTCTCCCTAAAGGATAAGGGCCTTAATGGGTTATCCAATACCAAGCAGTTGGCTCTGAAAACATACACAGACGAGCAACACTAAATGGACTCAGGAGGTTGTATTTATTCAATTATATGTATATATGTAACAATTAAGAAAAAGAAGGCATGAATATGAAGAGATGGGGGAAGGAGGGTTGTTGGGAGAAACAAAGGGAAAGGTGGGCATAATATTAATAAGCATACATACTTAAAAACAAATTCAAAGTCCTCACTATAAATTAATGAAAATGGCTACTTTGTCTTGGACAACTAGCTTCCAGAGCTATGGGAAATATGTGCAGAAACTATCAAATTTGAGATATTTGTTATCAGAGCCTAAATGAACTAAAACACTTTGAATGAGAATATAGCTGTTAAGTTACCATTTTGACTCTTCTATACCTTGTCATTATTGAACAATAAAAATTGCATGCCTTGTATATACAATGTTTCATATTTCAAATTTAAATCTTAGATCAATCATGATATATCTTCAAACATATAAAACCCAAGAAAATTTTTACAATAAAAAACTTATGGAAATTAACAGAAAATAATCATTCTGAATAACTCAATCTTAAATGTCTTGTTTGGGCTAGATAAAATGTATTCAAATGCTAATTTCATATTTAGAGTTACAAATATATACATTAAGTTAATAAACTATATTTTAGGTTGTCACTAAAGAAAATGTAAAGCTAACAGTTCAAGTGCCTTAAAGATTTTACAAAGTATTACTGAGAAAATAGTCTTGGAAACACATAATTAAAAATAGAATTATAAAAATCCACAGAACATGATTTGAATAAACATTACATTTAAAATGTATACTATAATTTAAGTATGAGAAAGAAGGAAGAATGCTTAGACCATTTTTCTGATTTCTGGCACATTTTATTTTTTATTCATTCATCATTTACTTTATCAGTTTTCTGCAGCAAAAATTTACCTTTGAAAATCATCTAATTAAAAACATTTTAATATACTAGTTAATGACTAATGCCTTATGAGCTAAGATTGAACTTTGTACACACTTGTAGAACTCCTATGACATATTCACTTAGCCTTGATAAGCTCTTTGAATTTCCAGTTAAGTCTAAACTTCAATGCGTGAGAGTGATAAACTATTTTAACTAAGTTTGAATTGTTTTTTTTCTCTCTAAATGTCAAGAATCCCCTTTTCTGTTTCTGTCTTCTTCTACCTCAACTTCATTTCCTGTTCTTTGAATCCAGCCCAGACCCTACAATGCTTTGTAAGCACTCTACCACTGAGTGCATTGAAGATGTATTTATAATCTTGACTAATTTACCCACGCTAGCCTCAGGCTTATGATCATCTTGCCTCAGATTCTCCGGGAGCTGGAATGACAGGCATGAAACATAATGTTGGACTCACTTTGTCTTGTTGAATGACAAAGGCAAATGTGTTTGCTGAAGTAGAATTTGTTTACTTCATGAGCTTAGTTTATAACTATGCTCATTACTATTAGGTTATTACTAAGTACATGAAAATGAAAATATTCTTCAGCAACTTAATGTTTTGCATAAACAAGAAAGACCTAAGGATGGTGTCAAAGCTAAATCATTGCCTTTTCATATGTTACTTTCCTAGAAGACCAATATTCTTCCAAAAATAATTTAGGGTTAATCTTCAGTAATTTCTTGAGAATAATAGTAATCAGAATATCTACTTTCCTCCATCTGTATAACAGTAATCACTGATCTACTTAGCTACTCCATCAATGAGTAATATGAGTTATTACTATAAGTTTACTACTATGATGCATACTTCATTTATTTACAGTTTCTGATAAACTCATAAGAAAATCCTGTGTAAATTATAATGCATGGAAGTTCTGGTAAATATTTTATTATTTAGTTTGATAAGGAATGTTGAAGTGAGATTCAAACACAAATATTATAGGACCTGTCAAATATAGACATGAAAGACTTATACTTATTGACATTTATTTTCACAAGTTTTGTGAATTAAAAAGTCTGAGTCAATGTATGGTTACATGAATCCAACAAGCTTCTCTTCTAGTTGTCATACAATAAAATAGAAATATATTTGGAAGAGTGAGTAGTATTTAATTTTCTAGAAATTGTTCTTATCGGCGCCACTACAAATAACATAGTTTATGCTCAAGTGTTATTCAAGGGCCCTGTGCTATTACAGATTATACATTAAGAAGCAGCGAAGAGCAATAGAAATTTCATGAAGGTTTATAATATCAACAATAGTTTGGTAAGTATGGATGGATATTAATCTCTTAATTTGAGAAGAGCAAAAGAATCAAAAGCAGGCTCATTAAAATATCAATTCTGTGGTATGTTTATCCAGAGAAATAAGGGGAACATAAGTGAAGTTTATGTTTAGATCTTTAATCATATGGAATTGATCTCTATTGAGCAGTTATCTTCATATAATGGTGTATTTATTCCTAAAATCATCCAGAGCATTCTAGGCAGACCTGTGTTGGAGTTTGTTCGGGGATGCAGTTTATTCTCTCATTGATAAGATCCTCTTGCTCATTGGGACACCTTCCAAGACCAGGGGTTGAAGTCGGATTTTCAGTTACTGGAAGAAGAAAATATTAAAATTATTTTTTATGTATTTCTCAAGTAATGAATATTTTAACAAGTTGATTCATTTTATGTTTAATTAAAATGACATCAATTTCTGATTCTAGAAGATCTGAAAATTCAAGTCTTGGTCAGTAAAACGAAAGGTTTAAATAATAGTTTTAAATTATGGGCATGATCTGATTTCTAGTAGAGATAAATATTGTCTTGGGGGGGGCAGAACCTAGCATTTTATTTAGATCTTCATTAAACTGTTGGAAATGAGAGGGGCTGGAGAGATGGCTCAGAGGTTAAGCACACTGATTGCTCTTCCAGAGGTCCTGAGTTCAATTGTCAGCAAGTACATGGTGGCTCACAAGCATCTGTAATGAGATCTGACACCCTCTTCTGGCCTGCAGGCAGACATGCAGACAGAACACTGTGTATATACTAAATACCTCTTTTTAAAAAGAATATTGTCTTCATAGAGCTGTCAACGCCATGGAGAAGGTGTGATAGTGACAGTGGTGGGATCTCTAAGTAGTGTTTGACTTAAGTACACTGTAGAACATCCTCTTCACCTCCTGTCTGGTCAACGGAAATTTAAGTGGAAAAGACAATTTGAGGTCGACAATAATATAAAGGACCTCTAATTAGGATAGGAAACGATCATTAGAAACACGAAGCCTTAAGTCACCTTCTTTGTACCTTGTCATGTATTCTCTACTTCATCAGTTACTGCAAGGACAAAGAGAATGTTGTCTATACTATCCATGTACTGTTCAAATTTCTGAAAACCAAAACAAAAATCTTGGCATCCCCAAAATTGAATGATGAGATGGAGGAGGAGGAGGAGGAGGAGGGAGATCCCGCCGGCAAGTTATTCTACCTGTTTTAATGTTTTACCACTTTGCTTCATTTCTCTTTCTTAAATAATGTATGCTGGGAAGTCCACTAATGTCAAAGTGCACAGATTCTTTAATTTTAGTGCTTTCTATTGGAAACATCAGACTTCCGTAGACAGAAAATGTTGTAGCAACTTTGGAACTTACACTGAGTTCTTCACATTTCATACCAAAACTGTTTTTGATCTCATTCATTCATTCTTTGGTCAAGGGGTATTGCTTTGATGTTATTACATGATTATGGAAGCAAGAGGGCAACTTGCAACTTATGAAAGTTAATTCATTGCTTCCCCTTCCCAAGCACCAATACAGTTTTTAACCCACAGATACTTGAGGAGTAACTGTCCCTTAACTTCCCTCTACTGCTTGAAATGGAGAGTATTACGTACCTTCCACAGCAGGCACCTTTGTTGCTAAAACAACAACCAAAGCAATAGCTATTATCGTGACTATGATAAAGAGGACAATCAGAGAGATTTCTAATCCACTGAATTTCTTCTTTGCCATCTGAGGAAAGAAAGAAATTTGTGCTTAAACATAAAATTTTTGTCAGTAAGCCACTACTGATTATGAACTTTTATATATTAATTTCTAAGCCAACAGGCTGTGGGCATTTATATACATAAGAACAATGAAAAACAAAGAAGCCATGAATTTGAAGAGAGTACAGGGAAGAGTTTTGGACAGAGGAAAGAGTAGAGGGACATGATGTAATTATATTGTAATCTCAAAAAAAATTGAAAAAGTACATTTTATGAAGTCTAATATAATACAACAAAAAATAATTGAAAATGCATAGTATCATGACACCAACATTCCTTTATGTAGAAAACAGGAACAAAAATTATATTGAAAAATCAAATTAGATATGAGTATTAAAAACAATAGGGGCTAAAATTATCCACTTTGTGAGTGAAAATTACAGCAATTATTTTTCAGACCGTACTAATTTTCATCAAAACTATGTAAGTTACAACTGATAACCAATTTTGCATGAATACTGCTTTATTAAATGATATCTTGATGGATGTTATTCTATGTTTCTGCAAGCAATAATAAAATATGTAATGAATCTAGAATCTATTCTTCCTATTTAGATATTCTTTAAAAAATATTTTCACAATAACTGGAGCTTCCCAGTATTTTTAAACATTCAAATCTATTTTCTGCTATAAAAATATTTAAACAAAACCAAGGTTCTACCTATATTTGAACTAAAACTGTTAGGACAAGCTGGAAAAAATGTTTATATTTCATAAAATTTAAATTCATTCCTCTGCTTTCAGAACAAGAAACATATTTAGAATGACAAATTTAATATTTGACTATTAAAAAATTAGAAATGGGTCTATTTCTAACATAATTAAAGAAAACCATATTTGCTTAGAAACATGAGCATAGAGATATAATGGGACCTGGAGACTTACCTTAGCTCATAGCCTGTCCTGTTTGCTGTGTTCTGTTGGAGCTGGGCAAGCCTGTTAAAGTAATGATCAGAGAAAATTGCTCAGATATATATTGACTACTCATAAAGTTTTATTGCACTTTCATAAGCTTATCAACACTTAATGTTCTTCTGTTCAACATTCAATTGCTGAAAACTCAGCCCTGAAAATGGTTTATATAAATATACCTCTCTGCCATCCCAAGTTAATTAATAACCATGTTTTTAGATAGCTTTTGACATCTAGATAGTAGGAAATATTGAAACATCTCATAGTCACTGTTTGAAATTGGCTTTACTCTTTGTAAAGTCTGTTTTTATTTCAATATTTGGACATGGAATTAAGAATTTTTATCTTCTTTTATGAAATGAAAAAATTTGAACAATGTATATTATAAAATATAATATTTACAAGGACCAACACTTAGTTAGCATTTTTTTCACTGTGATAAATCAAAGGTTGGAGCTGACATCCTACATCACAAGACTTCAAATGGCGCAGAAAGATTTACAGAACCACTGAATATGGTATGTGAACCCTCAGGACTACTTCTAAGTTTCTGTCATTGTCTCCCATACATGGTGTTGAAGCTGTTTCTTTACAGACTATAGGATTTTGTTCATTCTCAGGCTTGATTTTCACTGTATAAAGAAATAATTAAAATCACATTCATTCAGATGAAAACAATTATGTGATAATACTTCATTAGAAAATAATGATTATATAAGAGTTAATCATGTATATTACTAGCCCCAAAGCAGCAGAACTGAGGAAATTCATAAGAAGAAAATGTAAATGTAGGGCTTAAGCAACATACATTTATTTTTATGTATGACACTAATTTATTTTACAAAACCATAATGTAAATGTTTCTCAGTTCATGCTGCAAACTTTACAGAATTGATTATGTTGCTAATTGAAGGTATCATTACTATGGTTTCTGAGAGCATAGGACATTATATGAGATCTATCTTGCCCACAAATTCTATGGGCAAATTTATTGAAGAATATCCCTCATTTTCTTAAAAGAGCTAAAGAAACTACCTTGTGTTGTGCTCAATGAGAGAATAAGATCATTTCTCATAGTCTCTTACCACTGTTCCACCTTTACTGTCACAAGGGCAGTCTACTTTGACTCATACATAGTACTGGAATTCTGCAAACAGTCTCTCACTTCGTTTTGAACAGAGCAATATTAAAATAATGTAATCACAAAAGAAAAAACAACTCCCTTTCAAGGCAATTGGAGTACAAATATGAACATAAACAACAAAAGGCCAATATGACTGAATCATTACAAGACTCTGGGGAGAAATGACAAACTTCTAGTTACAAAGAAATAAGATGGCTGGGCGGTGGTGGCGCACGCCTTTAATCCCAGCACTCGGGAGGCAGAGCCAGGCGGATCTCTGTGAGTTCGAGGCCAGCCTGGGCTTCCAAGTGAGTTCCAGGAAAGGCGCAAAACTACACAGAGAAACCCTGTCTCGAAAAAAACAAAAACAAAAAAAAAAGAAAGAAAGAAATAAGATGAGATTGCCCTAGACTGGCCTCCATAAGCAGAAAATAATTTCAATATAAAAGAAAATTTGAGACTATTATTTTCTACCTATACACTGTGTGAATACATGTAGAAAATCCCCATAAACTCTCCCCAAACCTCCTAGAAAAAAATATATGAATGCAAACAATGTATATAAGGATGATACATGTTAGCCCATTAAGTTCCAAGGTAACAATGACCATTTGGAAGCTAAAACTAAGACACAAGTATATATATGTATATATACTTGTTCTTATAAAATCACCTTTCAAGAACAAAAGCCACATTCCTGAGTAGAACTTTTTCCCAACTATTAGGGATATTCTATTCTGAAGACTTAAAAAACTACTGATGAAAGAATAGCCAAATGAATGAATGGGTGGCATTCTCATTTAATATCAAGCTGCTGGTTCTACAAAGTAAAATACATATTTTTAAAATGCTAAAATAAAATTTCATCTGTACTATTTCTCTGTCTTGGGTTTCTGTCTTGTGAGTGTTTTATTATAAATGTACTAATTAGGACTGTTTACCACATAGTCACTTATTTTCTATAGCTTGGCCAGTTGAGGATCTTTGTTATTGTCTTGCTGAAAGGTCTTGCTGAAAGGAATGTGGATAAGAAGTGAAATATTCACTAATCTGTGTGTATAAAGATAAATATTTTTATACGATTATAATCTATGTTGTTTTAAGAAAATGGCAGCCTTGGGTTCTCTTCTGGGGTCTATGAGCTCTTCAGTCATGGGTAATTAGCTGTGTTTTTTTGTGTGTGAGACATGAATTCCCTCCTACTGAATGGACCTTAAATCCAACTAGACAGTTATTGACTACTCCCTACATAAAATAGCCACTATTTAACTATTGGGGGTATATTGCTGGGACAATCATTGTCATGGTTCCTAGAATTTTCAGCTATTTTTTCCCTTGGCAACTTGCATAGCACCTTCCAATGATATTAAATGCTGTATTCACAGAGGAAACTACAATGTCATTTACAGATTAATTCCTTCAAGTATTGTGCATGAAGTGTGTGGTTTGTTCAATGGAGACTTAAATTTAAATTCAGGGAATAAACCAAGATCAATGGAAAGACCATAAATTGTTTTGAGAGTCTCTTGGACTACTATTCTAAGAATTCAGAAGTAGGTTTTACATGATAGGGAGGTACTGGTGTTTTGTTATATAGCCTATGGTTCTTGTGGAGAGAATTAATTCCCTCTATATCTCCTAACTACATTTAAATCTGTATCTATCAATCTATCAATCTGTCTATCATCTATCTATCTATCTATCTATCTATCATCTATCTATCATCTATCTATCTATCTATTATCTATCTATATATCTATCTATATATCTAACTATCTTCTATCTATAATCACATACATATGTATATATCAGTATATTTTCTATTGCTAACCATATGCTTATAGATTTAATGATTTTATTTTTAGTCACAGCTAAATAGGATTCTATTGCATATATATGCCACATTTTCATTAGCCATTCTTTACTTAAAAGGCATTTGGGTTTTTTCCATTTCCTATTATGAACAGAACATCAGTGAACAAGGATGAGCAAGTTTCTCTGTAGTAGAAAGAATCTTTTGGGTGTTTGACAATCTATGGTATAGCTTCGTCATATGGCAGAAAGTCTGTAAGGGCCAGAGTAAGATGTCTGGTGTGATATGATAGCTCCTGTGGTTGGTAGGAATGTTGTATCTGTAAAGTCTCAATAATGTGGTTACCCAAACAAGGTCTGCATGATGACAATTCCAGGAGACAAGTCAACATAGTTGTGGAAAATTTCATAAGGCCCCAACCCTAGATAAAGAACTATAGGCAACAATTGTTGTTGAGAAAGAATCACTTTTCTCCAGGCACTTTTCTAAAGCTCCCTGATAGATTATCCAACCCCAAGTGGTGAGATGGCATCCCTAAACACATGTACACAGTAGCAACAATAATAAACTCAGTGAGATACATGTGTGTATAATGTATAAATATAAAATTATAGGATTACTAAACTGTAATTAAAGAAGAAAACATAAAGAGGAGAGGAAGTTTTGGGAAGCACATGAGAATTTGGAAGGTGAAGAGGGTAGAAATGAAGTAAATACAATATTCATCTATAAAATAAAAATCAATTAAAATTATAGAAAATAGGCATATATGAGACATAAATTTTGTAGCAAAATTTTCATAATTACTTGATTCAAACTTTCCTTAAAATGTAAAGAATTCAGTTGCCAATCCTACATATATATAAACTGGCAAATTACTCAGCAACAACAATTAGAAACTTCTAATTTACGAAAATAATAACATAAATGACTTTTAATGTTCAGTTTAATTCTTTTAGCATCAGCTTTAATTCTCTGAAGGTATAAAGAAACCCCGTTAATTTTCAGTTTGTTCCTGTTTGCACTTATTATTCCTCTATTAAGATCAAATATTTTTTTGAATTTACACGTATTTTAAATTTTTCTTTCTAATTT
>CABHPQ010149485.1:0-11407 GCA_902168405.1 Peromyscus aztecus
GTCAGGCTGGAATGCCATATGTAAGTGGAGTTTTTCTGTCCTGGCAGCTGCTCCCAAATAACCATTCAGAGATTTAATATTAATTATAAATGCTTGACCAATAGCTCAGGCTTATTACTAGCTAGCTATTACAACTTAAATCAACCCATTTCTATTAATCTATGTATTGCCACACAGCTCATGGCTTTACCTGCCCTCGAGCATGTTTTGCTGCCTCTGCATCTCCTCTGACTCCATCCTCCTTCTCCCTAGCATTCTCTTTGCCCTGAAAATCCTGCCTCGCTATCGGCTTTTTATTAACAATAAGAGCAATACCTATTTACTATGTATAATGATTGTTCCACAGCAGTACTCAGAGGTCTGCTGTTTCTTATATACTTACCAGTTGCCGTTTATTGGCACAGATAAATCAGTTAGTCTCTTTTGGTGTGCAGATGAGGTTATTTACTTGGGTAAACAGATGAAAGTCATTCTTTCTCAATGCTTATACTCAAAATAGAATAACTCAGATCAAAATTGTTGCTTCATAAAATTGTGTCATTCTAGGTGAGACAAGACTTATATTCCATTCAGCAAAAAGTAACACAGAGCCAGCTGTCCTGCTCTTCCTCCCCACAAAGCACTCACCATTGAGAAGCTAGGAGCTAGAAGCTTTTTCCTTATGATCTGGAAGAAGACAAAACTATTTCCCCTCATCACTCCTTATCAACATGATCATGGAAGTCTTAGCGAATACAATATGAGAAGAGAAGGTTATAAAGAGCATAAAATTAAAATCAAGACTTATCTGTATATGGTATAGTAGTCCATATAGGAAATCTAAAGGAACCGATAAAGAAAACCCCTTCTATAACTAGTTATTGACTGTCATTATCTTGGTTTCTTTTCTATTGCAGTGATTAAAATACCCTGACACAAAGCAGCTTGAAAGAGGAAGGGTTTGTTTTAGCTCACACTCCTAGGTTTTCTCATAGTAAAGAAGTCAAGGTAGCAGGAACTTAAAAAGCTGGTCACATCACACCCACAGTTGAGAGCAGAGAGAAGTGAGTCCATGGGTACCAATGCCCAACTCACGCTATCATTTTTATATAATCCGGGACCAAAGCCCGGGGAATGGTACCACCCATACCATTGTGGGCTGTTGTCCCACATCAATTAACATTATATGAAGACAATCCCCCACAGTCATGCCCACAGGCCAACCTGATCTAGACAATCCTTCAGTGACAAACTCTTTCTAGGTGATTCTAAATTATGTCAAGTTGACAATTAAGACTATCACAGAAAGAAGTAATATACAGCAGCAAAACCCCAAAATACTAATAACACCAAATGCTGGTGAGGATGTGGAACAATGGAAACTCTCATTCATTGCTGATAGAGACACACAGTGGTGTAGTAACTTTGGAAGACAGTTCAACAATCCCTCATAAAAGTAAACATATTCTCAATGTGATCCAGATGTCATGACCTTTGGTATTTACCCAAATGATTTAAAATGTTCCTTCCACATAAAGGCCTGCATATGAATTCTTATAGCAGTTTTATTTATAGCTGCCCAAACTTGGAAGCAGCTAACATGATCTTCAGCAGGTGAATGTATAAATAAATCATGGCACAGCTTGACCTAGGAATGCTATTTAGCATTCAGAAGACGTGAGCAACTAATCCGAGAAGACGCATTGAGAAACCTCAGCAGCATGTTCCTAAGTAAGAGGCTGGACCAAAAAGGCTGCATACTGCAGAATTCCAACCACAAGACATTCTAGAAATACAAAACTGTGGAGGCAGTAAAAAGATCAGTTCTCACCAAGGCTTAGAGAGGAAGGAAGGAAGGGTGCCTTGACGGAACAGGGAAGTTAGTGGGGAGAGCAGGCAGGCCTGCTGTAGGGACTATCAGCTTCCAGGATGTCTCACCTACAATGACTCGAGGAAGCTATTCTGTATGATGGTGTGAACATATTGGATGCACTTCTCCAAACCCACAGCATGTGTAACCCCTGGAAGTGAGCAGTAAGGACGCACCAACGCTAGTTCACTGAGTATAGTAAGTGCAGGATGTCAGCAGTGTGGGAGTTCCTGCATGTGGAGAGGTTCTGAGGAGATCTGAGAAATCTGCACTCTCTTATCAGTTTTGCTGTGACGCTAAAACTGCTCCTGAAGAAGGGATGCGTCATGCATGTATTGTCTTCCCTGACGCTGCTTAGCTTTCACATGGACCTTTATTCTGTCGTCAACAGGACCTTCATCTGTGATGTGTTAACTCCGCATTTCTCCTGAGCACTGATGGTTCATGTTTCCTCACCTTTATTGTCTGATGTCTTCTTTGAGGCCCTGTCTCTGTCATCAGGCTAGGGACACCACCCATAGCTTCCTACCAGTTCTATTCTGGCGATTCATCTTCATCTGCCTTGTATTTATCTGTTTTTGTTTTTCCTTTCCTTCTGGAAAGATTCTCTGCTGATCTCTTCTTGATTCTTAGTCATTGCACAATATAGACGGGTTGTAGGTCATGGTCTGGCTCTCAGCAGTGGATAGGATAGAGGAAAAACTACCGTGTGATTCAAGAAGTCTCTCTTGGGGGCTGGAAAGATGGTCAAGTAGTTGAGAGAACTTGTTACTCTGCAGAGGACCCATGTTTAGTTCCCAGCACCCATATGGTAGCTCACAGCCACCTTTACCTCCAGTTCCAGGAGATCCACCATCCTCTTCTGGTCTCTGTGGGTGCTGCACAAACATGGTGTACACACTTGCATGCAGGGAAAACACTCATAAACATAAAAATTAAAAATGAAGGTAATAAATAATTTGTAAAAACTGCAAAAATAAGTTTATCTGGACCTCAATGACTGGCACCTCCCTTACAATTCTTCAATTAAGAACGTATATGTGTTTCCATTAATCACAGCTGAGTACCTTTGTATTTATATGTTTGTAGATACTATCTGCCTTGACTCTTATTTTAGAAATAAATTTTCACCTTTTTTTCCCCCTAAACTTCTTTTCAGTTTTTGGGGCTGCTAATGGAGAATTTTTTAAGCACTTGGAATAATTGAGAAAGAAAGTAAATACATTTCAACACCTTTACAGAGCTTATGGAAGACAGTCATCAGAAGAGGAATTGTTATGTGAGGCATTTTTTCCAAGAATGAGTCTGTGTTGTGAATAAGGCTTTTCTGAGAAAGTACCTTTAAATTTTGTAGCTGAAGACTATTTAGAAATGATCTAGGTGAACTTGGGAGTGCAGGAAAGCTAAGGGAATGTCGTGTAAGATTTAAAAACCTATACTTAAAGACCTGCAAGATTATATACATGGAACATGAAAAGCATTGGGATAATTATCAGGAACTGTATTAAGACAAACCCTGTAATTTATGCTAAAGACATTTCTCTTTATTCTAAGGAGCAAGCTGCTGAAGGTTTCCAGACTGGGGAGGAAATGATGACATACGCAGTTTCAAAGATTGCCGACGGTGTCGTCGTGTGAATGGGGATATGAATGGATAAGGGAGAGCAACAGAATGCCACCGATGTGTCTGAGCAGGGGAAATGAAGTAGCTTAGATGATGGTCATGTTTTAACAAGAGGTAAAACAAAGCCAAGAAGAGTGGTGAGTGGGCTGTGGTGCCACAGGCAAGTGAGATGATGAGGAAAGCACTTTTTCCTCTGGTTTAACCACCTGCTTGGATACTGGGGTCATTTACTGAGATGAAATTTCAGAGAAAAACAGATTTAGGCTAAGAGTAGGGGAAGAACAGAAGTTCACATGTAGATTTAGACAGTATTTGCTTCTGAGATGTTCAGCAAGAGCATCTTTGAATAGGATACTGTTCTTGCTTAGAAGAGCAATGTCAGAGATGATGACCAGCAATTCACTGGCAAACAGATGACTCTAGGAAACTCCAGTGTTTCTAATTGCTCAAGGAAGCACGCATATTTGTCAGGATAGGGACACATCTGTAGAGGATGCTAACATCCTGGAGAAATGCTAACATTTATGGGAATAAAAGGGTTAAAAGATGAATATATCAATCAGAATCTGTAGGGTAAAAATTTAACAAGAATGAACATTCACACACTTGTAATATTTCCGTCTTTCCAACTTTTAAGTCTTCCAGTTACATTGTAGGGTCTTTAATGTTGTTCTTAGCCATTTTTTCACATGTTTATATCTATGTACTTTATACTTTATTAACAGCTACTGAGGGAAGGAAGAAATTAACAGTGACATTTAGGAACCACAACAATGACCAGCATGGCAAAGCAAAGGTACAGTAAGTAGTCCTCACATGTTGGAGGCAACCAACATCTGCCTAATTGGACTTAAGACCTACTCAACAGGAAGAAATTCTCGCCGGGTGCTAGAAACCCAGTGAACTACCCAGGGCTGATGATTCCATGGATCTTAGAATCTACTTAGATCTACTGCTGCCACCTCGATAGACCAGCATAATTCCTAACTACATTCTAAATGTTATTCTTACAACACAGATGAGGGGTGTAGCTACCACCCCTCCTCATCAAAGGAGCTTCTCTTTAGAACAAATGGAGACCATTACAGAAGAGCACAACTGGACACAAAGCAGATCAGTGGATCATGGGGAGCCCAGCCCAAATGGATATTTCTGCAGCACAGCTCCTGAACATATACCTCTGAGAACATCACAGAAGAGTGCGGAGAAAGATTATAAGAGCCAGAATCCCAGGAAGTCTGTGGTGTGGTTGCCTCTCTTAGAAAGGGCAGCATAAACCAGTTCAGAATGATGGCAATAGCAATAGATGTGCTAATGTTGACAGAGGGAAATCTCATGGGGTCCCACCCCTAGACAAAGAACACCAGGCAACTAAGGACTGCTGGGAGAAGGAGAACTAGCTTCTCCCAGGGATGAGCCCCCATATTGGCTGTCCAAGGCAGAGTGGTCAGCCCTGAAACCATATTCACACAAAAAACAAAAACAGATTCTATAGCTAGAGTTTTCTCCAGTCCCACTCAGGCCCACAGCCACTCAGATCCAAGTAAACACACAGAGACTTATATTACTTATAAACTGTCTGACTGTGGCAGGCTTCTTGCTATTTGTTCTTATATCTTAAATTAACCCATTTCTATAAATCTATAAGTTGCCACATGGCTTGTGGCTTACCGGTACCTTTACATCTTGCTACTTATGGTGGCAGCGTCTGCCAGTGTCTCCTGACTCAGCCTTCCACTCCCAGAATTCTTTTCTCTGCTTGTCCCGCCTATACTTCCTGACTGGCTACTGGCCAATTCGCATTTTATTTGTCAACCAATCAGAGCAACACATTCACAGCATACAGACCTTATCCACAGCAAGATTCAGAAGAGTGTGTCTATATATTTGTGCACATGTAAAAATAATAATAAAAGAAAAAGAAGGTTCAATTTGAGATTGGGGGTAACATGGGGAAGGGTGGAGGAAGAGGCATGGGAGGGACTGGAGGGAGGAAAGGAAAATGGGGAAGTAATATAATTATATTTTAATTAAAATTAAATTTATAAAGAAAAACATGAATGGAATGTTTCTTTCTTTATATTTTAGCTGGTTACTACTATTAGAAAAAACACTGATTTCTGTATGTTCATTTATAATTAATAACCATCCTAAACATTCTAAAACAAAAAGAAAGAGAGAAAGAAAGAAAGAAAAGAAAGAAAGAAAGAAAGAAAGAAAGAAAGAAAGAAAGAAAGAAAGGAAGGAAGGAAGGAAGGAAGGAAGGAAAGCTGAAGAGCTGACTCAATGGTTAAACGTGCACAAAAGCACCCACATTGGGCAGCTCACAATACTGAAACTCCAGGGGATCTGATACCTTCTTTTGGCCTCTTTTGGCACTGCACTTATGTGCACCCCCCCCCACATATATATGTATTTTTTTAAAAAAAAAATCTTTAAACAAACCTTGTAATTTGTCATCTTAGAACATCAGTTAGGGTTTTTTTGTTGTTGTAAAAATCTTACCTTGGCAAAGTTAAAAGAGCAATTAGTTGAAAGGAAATTTACAGTTTTATAAAATTAGACTATTAAGAAATCAGGTTTGGGAATCAACGGGCCCGGGGATAGGAAGGAGGATTTGCAGGAACTCTCCTCTCACAGGAACAATCTGGACTCAGCTGAAATGAGTGAATTCTCATGAGTTTTGGTCAAGATTTAGATTCCATTAAGACATGTTTTAGATCACATCACAATGCCCGGACTGCAGGGAATCAGAGCAGGGCACGACATGGATAGGAGTCTGTTTCCAGAAGAAATGGTAATTATGTAATAATCAAGGGATAATTCAAAAAAGAAAGAAAACACTGGTCCGTAATAACATCAAATGTCTGCTACTCGAGATTTTCATACTGAGAATCACAAGGTCTGCAATGACGGTAATTCTTCTGTGCACATGTCAGACATTCTCGGGTTTCTTCATCCACACAGAAGCACGTGGGCAATGTAAGTGAGCAGATATTAGTCTGGGGGAAATAATGGTCACTCTGGAGTACACACTGGCTTACGGAGTTAATTGAGCAGGAGTGCCATGATAGTGTTCAATAGACTAAGTTGTGAAACAGTTTTCATGTCACCTGTATGAGGCCAGAAGAGGGCATCGGGTCTCCCTGGAGCTGGTGTTGGAAGTGTTGGGAGCTGCCTGCCCCTTGTGGGTGTTGGGAAGAGAACTTTGGTCCTCTGGAAGAGTAGTCTGTGCTCTTAAGCACTGAGCCAGCTCTCCAGTCTCTTCAGAATCTCAGATCTTCACATTAGCTTCCCTCAGGTAAGATTCAGGAAGCAAACTGCCAGTTCGGCACATGTGTTCCGTTCTTCCTACTTTTGGCTGGCTGTCAGGACTTCCAGGTCTGTGGAAGCCCATTCTCTTCATCAGTACCGGTTAGGAAGCAACTCTTTGATTTTTGCCAAATTGGCATATATTTATTTCTCACTCTTAATTTTAATTTCTTTTCTCATTGACAACACCGACAGCTTTTCATATATTACTTTTTCCTTTACACAGCCTGTATCTATTTTTATAAGTTGGTTGTGTTTTTTAATCTGAAGCAATTTATCAACTTATTAATCTTTCTTCGATAATGTGAATGAGTGAATGTGTCCTTATTCAACCAGTTTTTTTTGCCTATTTGTTTGAATTCACATTTCTTTAAACATGGGCATTTCTAAGACTTCTGCTCACTCATTAGCCCATTTTTAATTTCTTGTTACATGGGGAATGTATCTTACAAACCGTAGACATTTTTGTTTTCTTTTGCCCTTCATTCCACAAGGCTTTGCATATTAGGATTATTTAATTGTCTTTCTTTATTTCTCCTTAGTATGCATGAGTGCTTCCCTTTCTTCATTCTAATTTGCCATCTTGAAACTATTTGTTCAGTTACTTTGAAGTTCTGTGCATTTAATGATGGCTTTCAGAAACATTTTAACGTCTGTCAGTGCAAATCCATGTGTTTCCCCTTTTCAAATTCAGTAATTTGCTACCGATTCACCAATTTACTTCCTTCCCACCCCTTTCTCCAGCATTCTTCATTCATTAAAATGATTTGCCAATTTATTCCCCAGTCCTTATTTTCCATAGTTTAATTTTGCTTTGAAGGGTTTTTGCTAACGTCTGCGAGTGAGCCCTAAGATAACTTCACTGCTGGTTGGTGATGTAGGAATGGTCTGTGTTTGTCTGTTTATTTAAAAATCTCAAATCTCATCTTCTCTTTCCTTTGCATCTTTAGGTAAAATTATTATTATTATTATTATTATTATTATTATTTTGGCTCCCCCAAATGACTCCACCACCAACACAAGAAAATAGACTTTGTGGCAGTTTATATGTGTGACATGTTTCATCTTTCTTCTGTAGTTTTGAGCATACTATTTTTCTTAAGAAATGTTAAGACACAGCTCAGTCACCTCCAGCCTATGTATTTAAGACTGATAAAGATGGTAATCCAGTTCATTAGCGTACTTCATCTTTATTATGGAAATCAGAAATCAAGACTGCATTGACATCCCTCTTCTCAGTGTAGTTACATGGTTAGGTAGAGCTAGCATCCTTCCAGAGTTGAGTGCAAAATTCTGCCTTTTCATTAGACTGAGCGTATTGGTTGTGTCTGAAAATCCCTGCTGTTCTCTTGCCTTTCTGCCATTGATTGAGAAAGGCAGAGTGAGGTCTCCAGTTTTGACAGTGTATTGTTTCCTTGGGGGGGGGAGGGTCTGAATTTCTGCATTATATATTCTTCATTAGGAATATCTATGTTTAAAATATTCTTTCTAATTAGTTTAAAAATTTAATTCACTATCTTTTTTGTAATTCTTTGAGATTTTATACAATATATTTTAATCTTACTCTCTTTTAGCCTCCAACACCTCCCAGATTCATTACTCCCTCCCTACCAGACCAAAATGTTTTTTGTTTGTTTGTTTAAATCCATCAAGTCCAATTTATATTGCTCACATAGTCCGTGGGACCATATGTGTGGTCATCCACTAGAGCACCGTCAAACACCTGGTAGGTCCACACTTTTAAAGAAAATGGACTCTCCCTCTCACAGCATCTAGTCATTGCCAATAACTCCTCAACTAGGAGTGGGAATTCATGCCTACCTCCCCATTCCTGGATGAGATTTTGTCTGGGGCACAACTGGTCAAAGTGCAGAGGATATGTTGCATTCTGTGGTGGACTGAATGAGAATGGCCTCTGATAGGCTCCTGTGTTTGAATGCTTGGTCCCCAGCTAGTGAAACTCTTGGGGAGAGTTAGGAGGTGTGGCCTTGTTGGAGCAGGTGTGTCACTGAGGGTGAGCTCTGAGGTGTCAAAAGCCCACAAAGGACCCAATCTCACTCTTCCTCCCTACAACTTACAGACCAACTCCTGCTCTCAGCTGCTGCTCCAGTGCCATGCCTGCCTGCCTGCCTCCACCCCTGTGCCACAGCGGTCATGCACTAACCCTCTGAGACTGTACGCAACCCCCCCCCCTCCCCCCCCCCCCCCCCCCCCCGTTAAATGCTTTCTTTTCAAAGTTGCCACGGTCATGGTGTCTATAGATGGGGTTTTATTGCTGTGAAGAGACACCATGACCATGACAACTCTTACAATGGAAAACATTTAACTTACAGTTTCAGAGGTTTAGTCCATTATCATCACGGTGGGAAGCATGGTGGTGTGCAGGCACACACAGTGCTTGGAGAAGGAGCTGAGAGTCCTGTATTCTGCAGGCATCAAGAAATCAACTGTGACACTGAGCAAAGCTTAAGCAAAAGAGACCTCAAAGTCCACCTCCACAGTGACACACTTCTTCCAGCAAGGCCACATCTACTCCAACAAAGCCACATCTCCTAATAGTGACACTCCCTAGGAGCTTATGGGGGGTCAACTACATTCAAATGACCATACATGGTGTTTCATCCCAACAGTAGAACAGTAACGAAGACACTATATTTAAAAATACCATCTAGCTGGGTGGCAGTGGTGGCACATGCCTTTAATCCCAGCACTCAAGAGGCAGAGGCAGGCGGATCTCTATGAGTTCGAGGCCAGCCTGGGCTACAGAGCAAGTTTTAGGACAGCCAGGGCTACACAGAGAAACCCTGTCTCAAAAAAAACCCCAAAATAAACAAACAAACAAATAAATAATGAAAGGAAGAACTTTTAAGTTAAAACACTTTAAAATTTGAAATTATTACAACTCATTTTCTTTGAACAGTTTCTGCTGAAGACTCAGTGAGTCCTTTTGATGTAAACCTCTGTGAGCTCAAACAAATTTTCTATTATCATTTCTTAAATTACATCGAAAGTACATATTCCATCTCTCCAAAGTGCCATGCCCCATTTCAGCCATGTAGGATGAGTCAAGCCAACCATCACTGGATTTCTGGGAGATCTGCAGGCTCTTTTAACCCATGGTGAAGTTCTCAGTCCAACTCTTCATGGTTAGGCTACTCTCACATAACCTTTGTATCTTTGCTCTGCTTTCTTTTGCACCCCCTTTGATCTCTCCAAAACACAAGAGATACAATGTCCTCTCCCTCGATTTCCAAGTTCTGTCAAATTTGGAAGAGACAGTGAAAATCATGCTCAGAGATGTCTTAGGAAACCAGGGGTGCATTTTTATATGTGGTTTTCTGAGTGTTTCACTTTAGGGTTTGGGGAACTATCTCTTCTATCATTACTGTCTTTGTTATTTTTTTAAATTTGGTAATTACAATAGTTTTACATTCTTGGAACATTGGAGGACATAAAATTTCATCTGTGAAAGGTTTTTTTCAGCCATTGTGAGTTGGGTTTTGTCCTGCCTTGGCTAGTTGAAGATTTCAGCCTGCATTTGTCCAGAAGAGCTAGTTGTTTCCACCTTCCCCACCCCTGATACTCATACATGGGCTTGTAGTTCATCAGACGGTGGAAATATTGGTACTGGCCAATCGCCAGTAACCATCCATAGCCTCACAGGAATGTAGCAGTGAGGTTAGCATGCACCACAGAAATGGATAAGGAAAGTCAAGGTCATAGGTAGAGAAACGCTGGTATTTTATGAGGAGATCTGATGGAACTCTCAGTAGAACTTACCATGGACACAGTCATGGCTGACTTTTCTGTGCCTTCTACCTACATGGGAAATGACTGGTCTCAGACTAGTCTATACTCAGTTATAATATTGATCTGGCTTCTGTTTATGTTGTAGAGGCCATGCTCCAAGAGTAAAAATTGAAGGTCCAAAGACTTACGTTCAGGATTTACTTGTCTCTGGAGACCCTTTAAGTCCATGGAGGAAGAAAAAGAGACTTAAGGAGGAAAAAAGTCCACACGCAAAGATTTCTGGTTGCAGGATTTACTGCCCTGATGAAATGACGAACTTAATGATGGGGTAGAATGCAGAGGAAAATGTTTATGCTTCGGAAGCCAGCAAGATGCTGGTGGACTTCTCCAAGGCTGCCATGTGCTAGCTAAGAGTCGAATGGCTTATAGCCCAAGGGAGTCCTCTGCCCACCCAGGGGTTCACCTGTCCTGCTAGTGGCAGCGCCTGGGCCACGTGGGGGTTGGGGTGAGGGACAGAGGCTCATTCTTGGTTAAGGTTGAGGGGAAGAGGGACATCTAGTGGTAGTTTGCAATCAGGAGGACTCTTGGGAACACAGGACTCCAAATCTGAGACCTCCTGAAGCGACAGCCTGTTAAATATTAAATTCCTTCCCAAGAATTTGGCCATGCCTCAGCCTCAAGTTTAGGAAGGAGGGATTGTGGTTCTCCACTATGAAGTTACCTGGAGGCAGAGTCATAAAGGCAGTGACAAATAGCCCATATAGAAGACATCAGGAAACAAGACTGTAAATGACTTTCTGGGCTTCCCACATATCTAAGAGTTTTCGTGTGTGTGTGTGTGTGTGTGTGTGTGTGTGTGTGTGTGTGTGTGT
>CABHPQ010149485.1:14030-39875 GCA_902168405.1 Peromyscus aztecus
CTTTGGTGGTATCAGGAGCCTTGGACATCAACATAGACTGTGGCTACATCGGGACCATGAACCTAGACATTGGCCCCGGCAGCAGCCCAGGCCCAGACATCACCATGGCCCTGTGTGGCAGTCAAACCACCCACCTCAGCCCACTTCTCAGCACTTTCACGGCTTCAGATATGCCTCTGTCCACGGGAAATGAAGCATTCTCTCTCTCCCATAACACACCTTACATTCGTCCACTGTAATAGGGCCTGTGTTTCCTCTTCAAAGCCTAGGGTGGGCCTGCGTGTGGGTCTCTTGTCCCTACTCAGTCCCATCATGACACTGGGCAGGATATGAAAAGTAGAAAAATTTTAGAAATTGATTCCACTTACATAACCATCACTTTGGGCAAGTATTTTATATAAATATATGATAATAAAGTATAAACACTTTTCCTTTGGAGTTTTCATAGACTATGACAGGATAAGCTTTATCATGACCATAGTCATCTCTCTTAGTGTCCCCGTAGCATCACAACGCTTGCCACTTGTCTATAAAACACAAAAGAATTAAATAAAAAATTCCCCCATGACAATGTGAAAAGTTTTATGACAGAGGTTGTCCAAACCTCGCCAGTATGACTGACCCTTACCACACTCAAGGTTGGGTGACTCTAAACAGCTACAGCAAACTTTTTCATGGGTGTGAGAACTCGCTACCCAAATCACCTTTCTCTGGACTCACACCAGGCTTCTCCACAGCCTGTTCCTCTGGGTTTGGCAGTGAGTGTGGAATGGGAACTAGTCTTTTGACTTTGGCATCTTCCCATGACCATGCCTTTCGGATTTCCTCTCTTACTAACGAAGTCCTGACCTACAATCACTTCTATAAGGCATAATTTTCTGGCAAACTGAACCTTTAATAGACTAATTCTCAAGTCTTTGCTTGTGGCGAAGAGACACTTGAACAAAAGCGTTAAGAAGTTAGTGGGTTTTTACCTGCAAAGCATTTTCAAGGTATTCCTGATCCAAAAGCGTTGATCTCTGGGACTGACCAAGAGTAAAGTTAGCTAGACAATCAGATGTTTTTTCCCGTGATTTTCATATCTGTAAATAAAAGACGTGTAGATGTCATACTCGAGAACAAACTGTTTGGGTTAGAGAGTTTACCCCTTAATGCAAAGGTCTGAAGGTCCCACTTATCTGAGGGAAATGTTGTATGTCAGGCAGGGTAATTCTCTGTCTCTGTCTCTCTGTCCTTCTCTGTGTCTGTCTCTCTGTCTCTTTGTATCTCTCTATCTACGTCTCTATCTGTCTCTCTGTCTTTCTGTATGTGTCTGTCTCTCTCTCTATCTCTCTGTCTCTGTCTCTGGTGTATACACAGCTGTGTGCCTTATGGCCAGAGGAGGACATTGAGTGCCTTGCCTTGAAACAGAGTCTCTCATTGAACTCGGAACTTGCCTGGTAGGCAGCAAGCCCTGGTGGTCTCTCTTGTCTCCAGCAGCCGCAGCACCGGATTTACACGTGGGCACTGAGGATCGGCACTCAGCTGCTAACACCTGTACAGCCAAGTGCTCTCTCCCTCGAGCCCTATCTCCAGCCTCAGATTTTCTCGATTTTCTCTTCAAAGAGCAATCTTAGCGTGCAGAATTCAGTTCACGGCTGGGCGGTGGAGATACGCTGGATAGGAATGGCAGCGGGTCAAGGTGCAGGCACCGCCTTCTGAATCTTCTTGGAGAGAAGTGGAGTGGAAGAACGCAAGAGCACTGTGGGGGAACAAGGGATAGACCACACCTGATACACAGCTGTCTTGGCTAGTTCTGTGTCAACTTGACGCAAGCTAAAGTCATCTCAGAGAAGAGAACCTCAACTGAGAAAATGCCTCCCTAAGACCAGGCAGTAGGCAAGGCTGGGGGGTATTTTCTTAATTAGTGATTGATAGAGGAGTGCCAGACTAGTGGGTGGGGATGTACCTGAGCTGGTAGTCCTGGGTTCTGTAAGAAAGCAGGCTGAGCAAGCCATGAGGAGCAAACCAGTAAGCAGCCCCCCCTCCCCGCATGGCCTCTGCATCAGCTCTGCCTCTGGATTTCCACTGGGTTTGAGTTCTTGTTTTGACTTCCCTCAATGGACAGCGATTCAGGATAGTAAGCCAAATAAATGCTTTCCTCCCTAAGTCGCTTTTGATCACAGTGTTTCATCACAGCAATCGTAACCCTAAGAGACCAGCTAAGCTATTGCTGCAATAAACTGAATAACCATCAATCTCAGTTTCATATAATAAGTGAGCATTCGCATCAGAAGGTCAACTGATTGAAGCTATGCTCAGTTACGTCATCTCATTGGAGCAGCTCTGGTCCAGGTAATCTCTTTCTTTTTCTGGGATAAAGTCAGACCCATTGTTTTCATAGAGATGCTAGCAGTTTGTTTGAAGGGGCTTAGAAGTGGTCTATTACCATCTCTATTTCTGAGTTCTTATGAGGCAAGGAATTAGCCAACTGCAAAGTGAAGATATAAGGAAGTATACTTTGATTACGGCGAGGCCGCAGCAAAAAAAAATATAAATGCAAGGGCTGAAAATATGGCTCATTAGTTAAGAGCAAATACTGCTCATGCGGAGGGTCTGAGTTTGGCTCCCAATATCCATGTTGGTCATCTCACAACCACCTGTAACTCTGGCTGCAGGTGATCTGACAACCTCTTCTGGCCTCTGCCAAAGTGCAAGATCTTCTGGCGTTTGCACTTATCTGCACCTATAGCTCCATTCCCACACAAAGATACATAATTAAAGATAAATTTTAAAAAGATGTAAGTACAGAAATGTTGTGAATTGTTGTGGTCACCAATGCCATCTATCACACTGGGGATAGGGGATAACTTGCAAGAAGGACCAGTGGACTTGATCCTAGCAGGATCAGAAAACAAACCGACCAACAACTATTGGGGTTTAGAATGGCATTCCATCAGAAGGAGCTATGCCAGGAAGGAAAGATACATGGGTCAGCATGTTGTGTTTGGGGGAAATAAAAGACATAATCAGAGAGCCAGAGATGTGGGAAGAAGCTGGAGATGAGAGCGTAGAGACAGGATGAGGCCAGATCATAAGGGTCTCATGCACAAACAGAAGAGCTTAAACAGCCTTACAAACACAGGGAGCCAGGTGAGACCCCCAAACTCTTTGACAAAAGGCCTCTGTGGGAGGAGCGTATAAGAGACATTAGTGGGTCAAAAGGGATCAGTTCAGAGGGTGGGGGGCAAGAGAAGAAGGGTTTGGTGATTACTACTTAAACCATCAATCATAAACCAGTAACATCAGCTTCACCCAAAACATTAGTATGATTTCCTGGTCTGGGAAGTGTGAGGAGACACGGCAGGCATTGAGCCTGGGGCCTGTTGAGGTTACATTTCTGGGCTTTCGCTGGGTGGAAATATGAAGTCTGTAGTCTGAGTCTGAGGATAAATGCCTGGGACTTGGGTGTGTCACCTTGGGTGAGGCTGTGCAGGGAAAGTGATCTTAAATCTAAATAACTGAGTTCTTGATGCAGATACTAAATGTTATAGGTGGACTAGTGAATATAAGATCAGATGACTTGAGAAACATAAACCAATGAAAATAGGAGGGGACTTTAGGGAAAGAGTTCAGCAGGAGGTGGGGTGGGGGACAGGCAGAGGCAATAGGTTGTATATGATCAGAATACGTTATGTAGATGCATGAACCTGTCATGATAAACTGCCGACAGGTGGTAGGAAAACCCAATGGCACATCATGAAGGCTAAGGAGAGAAAGTGCAGAGAGTAGTCAAATAAGCCTGTAATAGAAAAGGCCATTGGACTTGAAAGCCAGCAGGTGATTAGGAACATTGATAAGGCTGACTGTAGAGGTTAATGGGGTAAGTGGCTCGGCCAAGATCACACACTGATATCCATGTGGGTTAATTTGAGGCCAAGACCAATGTTTCTGACTCTCAGTCCATTTTTTATATGGAACACCCCAAAAGCTTGTCTAGTTCTAAAGATAACCAATATGCTAACATCTTAGCCTTTCCTCCGTGTGAGAGAGGCTAGTAAAGACACGAGAGTAGATGACTCATCAATGATCAGTAAGTATGTTAGCTCCAGGTTCTTGGGATACTGATAACCCCTAATTGAACAGAGGCATTGAGCTCCTGGCTGTGCAAAGTTTAAGATTCCCTTCAGAACAGGACCCTAGTGACTTAGTGTCCTGTAAGACGTTCTATGACAGGGATACTCTGTACTCTGTCATTTCCTCAAAGCCACAGACTTCAAAGCACTCTGGGGTCTCTTCTGTTTACTTCACAAAACAGGAAGTTTTAACTAGTAGGTCAAGGAAGAGAGGAATCCATAAAATTGGCTTAGTTTTGCAACTGTTCTTTTGCAAAAGATTTCCCCTTTTCTACATTAGCGATAAATCCTGTAAGTAAAAATGTCAAATCACCATAACTTGAGGATCTATGAAAACCATCTCCCCTTCCTTCCAGCGAAAATACTGGCATATTGACGCACAAAAATAATTCCTCCATCCTGCATTGTGGTTTCAAGTATTTTTCCAGGCATAATAGGCAAGGGAAAAGAATGTAAAGAATTTTAACTGGTATGCATTCTTGGGAGATGAAACAAGACTTACTGATTTCAAGATTATGGGGACCATTCAGTCTGAGAGATAGATTCGTGCTCTAACCCGAGACCTCCTGCCTCCACATTGCCACTTCTGCCTCCACACATATTTATCTTCTTGTTTTTAAAATTTTTTGAATTTTAATTTTATGTGTTTGACTGTTTTGTCTGTCATGTACATCTTGTACATGCAGTGCTTTTGGAGGCCAGAAAAGGGCATGGGATTCCTCGGAACTGGAGTTGCACAGTTGTTCCATGTGAGTGCTCATATTCGAACACAGGACCTCTGGAAGAGCAGCCAGAGCTCTTATTTGCTGAGCCATCTCCCCAGCCCCATCCTCTTATTTTTTTTTAAAGTTTAATTTCTTGGATTATTGATCTTTCTTCATTCATCCTAATGACATTGGGTGCTTTGGTGTGTCATGTAGTATACCCTTCTGTCCAATCAACCCCACCTGCAAAATGATCATTGCAATGAGTCATTGGTCTGGTTCAAGGCCTCTGGCACACCATCCTCCCTGGACCCTCACTGAAACTCCTCTTGGATATCCTGCTGTTGCCCTGAATCATGGAGATTCTAGTTATCATTCCACAGGAGCGTACTCCAGCAGGTCATAGATGGGTAGATGTTAGGGCAGGCCAATCCAAGGCCCAAAGATGTGGGTCTGGGTGGTAGCTGAGCTGGTTGGTCCAGGCCACTGGGAGTGCCCCCTCTGGCAAGGGGCAGAGCCAGCTCTCCTAGGCCCATGCCATTAGGGCCACCTCTCCCATGCCCATGACAAGGGATGGGGCCATCCCTCCCAAGCGCAGGGGGCCAGCTCTCCCATGAGGGGGTGGGGCCAGATCTCCTGCTATAGAGTCCAGTGAGGGGCAGGGCCAGCCATCCCAGGGACAGTGAGGGGTGGGGCAAGCTCAGCATGGCCGTTAGATTTCAACATGCATGGTTTCTATGACCCCTCTGTTGACAATACTGGCCATGGACTTCATCATAGACCCCAGCTGCAGCAGGAACATGGATCCAAACTTGGCCCTCAGCAGCAGCTCTGGTCACATGTCACCATGGCTCCAGTGACAGGACAGGCCACCCAGATCAGTATGACCCTGGCAATAACAAGGCCCTTGAATACCAATACGGTCTCAGGTGGCTGTCCAGACCCTCAGCATTCAGCAGCTCTCTGTTGTAATAGAAACTCCAGACATCAACCAGACCCCTGGCTGTTGCTGGGCCATGGACTCAGACGTGGCCCTTGGCAGCTGCCTGGGCCTGGATGACACCATGGCCCTGTGTGGCAGCACAGCCCACCCAGATTGGCATGGCCATGATGGTGGCATCGTCCTTAGGCACCAACATGGTTACAGGTTGTGGTCTAGACCCTGGGCATCTGTGTAGCCTTTGATGTCATCATGGTTCATGGACATCAACACAGACCCTGACTGTGGTAGTTCTATGGACCCAGTCATGTTCCTCATCAGCAGCCTAGGCCTGGATATCACCATGGACCCAGGTGGCAGCATATGGCACTCAGACCATCATGGCCCCCCGAGGCAACATGACCCTTGAATACCACCATGGTTCAGACCCCAGCATCAGTGTGACCCTTGATGGCACCAGAAGCCACAGACATCAACACAAATCTTGGCTGCTATAGGGCCATGGACCCAGACATGGCTCTCAGCAGAAGCCTGGGCATGGACTACACCATGACCAGGGTCTGTGTTGATGTCCATGGCACTTGTCACCATTGGGGTTCATGTGGATGCCCAGGATGTGGGCCCCCACCTGGGGCAGTGCTGGGGACTGAGGGATACCCTGCAGGCCCAGGCTGCTTCTGAGAACCATGTCTGGTTCTCTCCTTCCACCATGTTGGTTCTAGAAGTAAACTCAGGTCATCGGGTCATCATGAGGCTTGGAGACAGGTATCTTTACCCACTGAGCCATCTCTCTCTGTCTCCCATTAGGTTCTTCATGCATGAATTGTTGGAGGGTTATTCTCCTTCTTCTTCTAATGGTTCTCTCTCTCTCTCTCTCTCTCTCTCTCTCTCTCTCTCTCTCTCTCTCTCTCTCTCTCTCGACTAGAAAGTTAGAGCCTCCAGTTTCCACACATATGTATAATAAATACATATTTATCATATATATTTATTTTGGGTTTTGTTGATTGAGACTTTGTGAGACTTGGCTTGCAAGGCAGACACAGAAAGTGAAAGGTGTCCATCCACTGCAGCAGCAACTAGCAAAGGTGCTGAGCTCTCCTGCAGGAAGCATAGGAGGAGCAGCTTACCAACACGACATCAAGCCTCTTCGCCTAGACTTGCCCCATGGCTTTGGGTGTCATACCTGGTGACACTGCTGTCCTTCCTTGTCTTGCTCCCACGCCCTCTTCATGGTTCTGTAACCACTTAATCCCATCCAATAAATTCCTTTCTGCTTAAACTTGCTAGTGAAGACACTGAGCTTCTGTAACTGAATGTGACAGATACACAATGGTTCTACCTTTAATTTTCCAAAATACAATTCACTAGCTGATCTATCATCTAACTGCTGATTTCAAATGTGACTTTTTAATCACATGTCAAATCCTTATGTATTTGAAATTGTTATACTGATTTCTTCTTATTTGTTCTATTTCCAACATAACAATATTATTTTACTTTTGCGTTGCTTTTTATTCATTCTTTGACAATTCCTCACATATGCACACAATATTTTGCTCATATTCACCTCCTGTCTTCTCTTACACCCCCTACCAACCCAGAACTTTCTTTCCTAACACCATCATCCCCCTCTCTCCCCATGTAATCCACGCCATTTTTAACTACTGTACTTTTATGGTAATTTTGTTGTTGTTTTTTCGAGACAGGGTTTCTCTGTGTAGTTTTGGTGCCTCTCCTGGAACTCACTCTGTAGACCAGGCTGGCCTCAAACTCAGAGATCTGCCTGGCTCTGCCTCCCAAGTGCTGGGATTAAAGGCATGCGCCACCACTGCTATGATAATTTTTAATATGTGTTTGGGTAAATGCCCTCTTCCCAATTAATTCATCCAACATTTTCCTAGAACCAATGGGCTTTTCTATGAGATGAGCACTTTGCTATAATATTCTAAATATGTCTTGGTTGGATTTAAATTGAATTCAGTAAATAACATGTGTATTGGCTCATCTCCAAACATACCTCTTCATTTAAGCAATCGTTCCATAATTATGATTCATGGTTTTGTTCTTGCTGCATTTTATACATACTTTACACAGGATTTATATGCTATTTCTGAGATTTATACTTTTCAAGTGATACCTTTCAATGAGTGTCATTGAGGACGTATCATGTTCATTTGTAAAACATCGAAATGCTTTCAAGAGCTATAGGCTTTAGGTTCTCCTGAGTTATCAAAGGGGTAAATTTTATCTATAAACTGATCATTTCTGGTG
This sequence comes from Peromyscus aztecus, assembly GCA_902168405.1. Taxonomy (NCBI): domain Eukaryota; kingdom Metazoa; phylum Chordata; class Mammalia; order Rodentia; family Cricetidae; genus Peromyscus; species Peromyscus aztecus. The sequence continues at coordinate 22,061 of CABHPQ010149485.1, forward strand.
TTCAGTGGTTAAGAGCACTGGCTGCTTTTCCAGAGGATTTATATTTGATTCTCTGCACTCACATGGTGGCTCACAACTATCTGTACATCTAGTTCCAGGGGATCTGATGCCCTCTTCTGGCCTCCTATGGTACCAGGTACTCATGTGGTACCTAGACATACATATAGAGAAACACCTATATACATAAAGTAAACATTAATAATTAAACATTTTATATGAGCACTTCCTCCATTGTAGTTACACCCATCTCATTGAGTGAAGTGATAATTACTCTAGTACAGTTGACCAGGCATCCTTTCGATGCATCAACAGTGTTCATCAGCAGGATCTTGAGAAGAGAAAAGCCTGATGTACCTAGCAGTCTCAAGGAGACCCAGGTGTGTCCACCATGTTCTGTTCCTCTTTGACTGAGACACAGCACACACCCACCCCATCCTCTGTTCATTCCTTCAAAGCTTCAATGGCTTGCTATGATCTTTTATTCCATATTTAGTTACAAATGATCTCATCATTTCCCCAATGGAAGTGAACAAAATTTATCAATAGGAGCCTCTGTTCTCTGCATCAAAATCTCTTCCTAGTATTTATTCCTTCTGTTGTTTGTTTGTTTTGTGTGTGTGTGTGTGTGTGTGTGTGTGTGTGTGTGAACCCATAGTGTATGAATGTTACATTTCAGTACTACCAGCCATTGGGACGTACCTGAGAATTCATAATGATTCAAAGGGATGGAAATATCTAAGGTCCATATTCTGAGTAGAGAAAAAAAGTCTCCAATTTTGGCTAAATGAAGCTATGCTCCTTCTGAAGAACAAGTTGGCAACATGCTTCAGCATCTATATAGTGTGCATATGTATGATATGCTAATACACATTTTGTGGTGCAAGTAACAGGAAGCAACATGAGGAAAACTGGTGAGATTTTTACTATGATGGTAAGGGAGATACTTGAGGCAGCCCGAGGGCAGAGTATCTGCTGGGCCTTAAAGGGTGTCAGAACAGGGTAAGGGGTGTGAAAAGCCCAGTTCTTGAGTTCTTGTCTCCTCTGTGTATCGCTTCTACCTTCTTTTATCTGTACTTTGCCTACGGTTCTTGTCTTCTTTTCTTTTCTTTTTTTTTTTTGGTTTTTCAAGACAGGGTTTCTCTGTGTAGCTTTGCGCCTTTCCTGGAACTCACTCTGTAGCCCAACCTGGCCTCGAACTCACAGAGATCCACCTGCCTCTGCCTCCTGAGTGCTGGGATTAAAGGCGTGCGCCACCACTGCCCGGCGAGCTTGGTTCTTTAAGATAGAATGATGTGTGGCTTCCAGTATGTAGCATTTTTTTCTCCCGAATTCTATTGCTTTGTCCTCCCGAGTCCCTCATGGACCCTTTTGTGTAGACACTTTCGATGGCTGCATGCTGTTCTGTACTCCAGAGTTTTTGCTTTGGCGTATCCTCAGTTTTCACTCAGCATTTACATTCTGTCTGTCTGTCTGTCTCCCCCTCTTCTTGTTCTTCTTCCAGCTATCTGATCTTCTTTGGTGTTTTGTTTCTTCTTTGCAAATGGGCCACATCTGACATTTTTATCACAAAATGAGGTGTCTGAAACTGCTTTGGTAGGAAGGCTTTTCAAAGTTGTTTTTTACAATATGAATCAATTCTCAGCATAGTCAATGGACCCCCTCTGTATTTAGGGTAGGTATGACAGTGGAAAGTGCAAACTGGTTTTGGTACGGCGTCTGCTTGGAAGAGGAGGAGGGCTTGTTCATTCATATTTGGGGGTGCGGTCCTCGGTCAGGACTGTGAAGATGTAGTCTAGCTGGCGCTCCCACTTCAGCTCTCTTGGCTTCCAACTACAGTGACTCAGCTTGAGGGTTTATGAAGCAGTGAGTCAACCCAAACTATGGAATGAAGTATAGTACTTACATTTAATAAGCTTAGTCATCCTGGGCACCTCCCACTCTGTCTATGCACACCCACTACACAGCTCTATTGTTCGTTGTCTGTTGTTATTATGAGACCATTGGTTAACTCTGCACCAGTTTAGAAGAGGTCAGGTTGAATCAAGATATATTTGTTTTCACCTTATGGTAGCATCACCTCGTTCCATTTTCCTGGCTTTACGGGGAGTGTTTTTGCTCTCTATGAAATGTAGAAAGGCTGTTTTCGGTCTGTGACGGCACTTTAATGGTTAGGGGAGGGAGTATGTGGGGGGCTGTGCTAGAAGAGTGTCTAGAAACTTCTTGGGCTTCAGGCAGGGAAAGGGGTGTTTGGTGAGGTGGATGTTTCCTGAAAGATCTGCTGCCCTTACCCAGTGGTCAGTTCCTGTTTAAAGATAATACAGTGATGACCACCCACTTGTCAGCATGCCTGAAGTCACTGAAGGTAGCAGTCTGGTGTCATTCGGAAAGTATCTCCAGGCTTGGGAGATGGCTTAGTCAGCTAGGTGCTTGCCTTACAAATATAAAGACACGGGTTCAATACTCAGAACCTGTGTTTTAAAAGCTGGGTGTGTTTGCACGTTTTTTAATCCTTGTACTTGGCAGGCAAAGACAGGTGGATCCCTGAAGCTTGCTAGCCAACCAGCTTAGGGCTAGAGATTTCAGGCCAGTGTGAGATTTCAAGAAGAAAAGATGGGTGGAGCCTGGGGAACAATACCCGAGTCTGTGTCTGGGCTCCACCTGCACATATACACATTCATATGTACCCCTCCACACTACACACACACACACACACACACACACACAGAGAGAGAGAGAGAGAGAGAGAGAGAGAGAGAGAGAGAGAGAGAGAGAGAGAGAGAGATTTCTCATTCATCCTGAAGTTTTCTGGAGACTGTTAATAGTTAGTAGAGCTTTTTCACTTAAACAGCCTTTACAGGAACAAACCACCCCCCCCTTTCAAAACTGAGCTCTGACTAGTAGTCTCCCCCACTTTTCACCAAGTGAGGGAAGTTTTGTAGCCCTGGTAACTTTAGAGAGAGAACTTGCCAATTGTGGTTAACAGATACTTGCGTGGAAAATTAATTGCTTTATTCTTTCAAGGGGCATTCTCCCCCCAAAGCCTGAAAGTGTCCACTTTTGTTCTCTTGTGGGCAACTACTCAACTCGCAAGCTGCTGCTCCTCTCGTGTGCTTTTCAGCTGCTGGTCTCTAACCAAGCGTTGAATCATCCACCTGAGTGCTGCCAGGTCCTTTTCTATGTGAATCCCCCCCAACCCACACCCCTCACACCTCCCCATTTCTGGAGACTTCTATTCCTCCTGAATATCCCTGTCTGGGAAAGATTATCTTGGCAAAGAAGGGGGGACATTGGGAAATCAGAGAGGCGGCTTCTCTGTTGCCAAGCCGAAGTGGTACCTCGCTGACTTCAGAGAAATGTGGGTGGGAGCAGTGCGGAGCTTGGACAGCCTCTGTTTTGGAGCCATAGAAGTGATCTCACTCCTTTCCTTAGATGACTTCAGCCCCGTAAGGCAAAGAAGGATGTCTGAGAGCCTGATACTCAAGCCGATCAGTCCTCTTCCGACATAGCCTTGAGAACCCCCTGAGATCCAAAAATTGCAACTAGGAGCACTAAAGGGTGTTACAGAGCAGGCTTCCTTTACTTTTCACCATGTAATTACTCTTGAACATTTGTGCATGTGTGTGTGTGTGTGTGTGTGTGTGTGTGTGTGTACATGTGTGTGCGTGTGTGTACCAAGGCACACATGTAGAGGTAAGATGAAAACCTTCAGGATTTGTCTCTTTCTGCCTTGTCTGTTCCGGGTCACCAGGCTTGGTGGCAAGTGCCTTTACTCTCCGAGTCATCTTGCCACCCCAGCCAGAAGAATTTTATGCAACTTGGGCGTGTTGGTATATAAAATAGGTACATACATCAAAGATTTCCTGATACATTTAGTTTAAAGCAATTCTTTGGTAAACATCTAATTTTACCATTTATTAAAGATGAAAGCAATTTTCATAGCAATGAGTTGGATAGGCTAGTTTATTTTTAAATAAATGGTTGAATGATGGCTGAACATCTGATATTGCAGGATGTGGGACATCTTAAACATTTTTCAGAGTTTACTGATATTTCATAATTGTTAACTATTTAGCACATATTTTGGTCATCAATCATACTACCAATCTTTCCCAAACCAAAGAATTCACTCTTTTTAAATTTATTTATTCAGCAAATACTGCATAATAAAAGGCATTGTTTCAGATGCCAGAAGCACATTCATTAATAAAGCAGTCAAGGTCCATTTCCTTCTAGTAGAGAGAACTAACAGTGTTTGTGGACAAATATAAACAAGATGATTTCTTTAGTCATGGGTTGCTATGAGTTAGGCATGATGAAACATTCCTGTGACACTACTATTCAGGAAGCTGAGGCAGGTGGAACATCATTTTAAGATGAACTATATAGCAAGACTGCTGTGGGATAATGCTTTTGTACACTGGTTTTAATAAAATGCTGATTGACCAGTAGCCAGGCAGGAAGTAAAGGCAGGGCAAGCAGATGAGGAAAATTCTGGGAGCAGGAAGCCAGACACAGAAGGAGCAAGATGAAAAGGCAGAACTGAGAAAAGGTATCAAGTCACATGGCTAAACATAAATAAGAATTGTGGGTTAAATTAAGTGTAAGAGCTAGTCAGTAATAAGCCTGAGCTAATGGCCAATCAATTATAATTAATATATGAGCTCCTGAGTGATTATTTTATAAGCAGCTTTGGTACTTTGGGTGAGAGAGATTTGTCCTGACCAAGGGCTGGGTGGGACATAGGGAAACTTCCAACTACAGCAAGACCTTGTCAATATACAAGATAATATAGGTAGGTAGGTAGGTAGGTAGGTAGGTAGGTAGATAGATAGATAGATAGATAGATAGATAGATAGATAGATAGATGGATAGATAGATGAGAGAGAGAGGTGTTATGCAGTAGTATAATGGTAATAAGGCCATTGAAATAGGACGTGTCCCCAAAAAAGAACATTTCCCAGAGACTTGAATAATAATCTAGTGTTCCTTAGGTCTGATACTGTATCCACAAATCATCAGGCTGCCCCTGGCTCTCTCTATCCCTGTCTAGAAGCCTGACTCAGGAGATCTCTATGGTGACTACCAAAGTAAAGGAGAAGGAGCACACCTTCCCAGGTTCTGCTGTGATTGACTAAAACAAATCATGTGAACAGGCCTGGGGCAGAGAAAAGAGGTGCCCCAAAGTGAAATGGAAGAGACCTGGAGGAAGTGAGAGATGGAGGAATGATATCATCCGCACAGTCAACCAACCATATACTTCAACTGATTTTTATCTTTGCTTTCTACTAAAATAATAAAAGTGATTTAAGGCTCATTTTCCTTCCTTTTCTACAGGAGGCCATTCTTGGCTTTGGATACAACATCTTAGCATCTTCTCAAGCTTCTCTGAGAATAAGAGTTAGAGCCTTGTAGACCTCACATCTGCAGAAAGTGCTTTTCCCTCAGGTGCCTTCTTACTGCTGCTGCTGCTGCTGTCTGTTCATTCGGGCCCTCTCTTTGTGCTGTGGCTCATTTCAGATGTCTTCTGTGTTGAGGTCTCTGCTATTTGTGAAGGTCTGGGCTGGCCAATATCAAGTGTTGCTGTGAGTTCTGTGAGTTCTTTCTTCCAATGGGCCTCACTTGAATAGGTTTGCTAATGATGGCAGCCCTGACTTCGTTGGCAGTGGTTAATTTAGATGGTAGAAGCAATGACTATATAGACAAATACCAAAATGAGAATTGTTTCACCTGCAGGTACCAGGATGCACTAGTGCACTCCTGACCAATCCAGATAAATCATGTGGTATTTCAGACAATAGACTATACATCTGATTTGTGATTGAGTTAGAGCCAGTCATCAGGGGAGGCCCCAGGAATGGAGCAAATGGCTGGAGAAGTTGTCGGTGCAGGAGATCCCTGGTCCACCTTTGCCTTCCACTGTCCTTCTGCTTCTTTCTGGGCAGAACCCAACCAAGGTTCAGCCAGGAAGGACGGTTCCCACTTACATTACCTCCTTTCCACATTTATTTGTGATCACTTTATCTACCAGTGGGCCCATCCCACTTGCCATTGCTGAACTGATGGCCAGCTGAAGCTCTCATGAGGAGATAAACACATATATTTCTTCCTCTTCTGTCTTGAACTGGAAGTGATTTAAAACTGAGACAGGAACCCCACCACTACCACGCCTGCCCCCACAGCACCGGCAAAGAAAACCACCAAACATGAAATCCTCCAGTTCAGGAATAGAAGTAACTTCATTTATATTTAATATTGTCAATCCCACTACACTTATGGCCGCTAATTCACTTTTTCCTTTGTAGCATAATGACAACAACCAAAAAAGAGTGTCAGTTTAAAATATCTCCCTTCAAAAGGTGCACACCCATCAAATCCATTAGGGGCAGCTGTCGGTGTTACCAAGTCTAGAAGCAAATTGCTCATAGCATCGACAGACAACGTTAAATGGATAGTCTTGCCCTTAAGCCTGTTCTAGCCCTCTAAGCATTTCTACAATCACTTTGGGAAAGACATATTTAGATATAAAGGGAAGTTCTCAACGTAAATCATCTCCAGACAGTAGCCCCCTGTTCTCACACTACCCCTCCCACCTGTTCCCAGAGAAGAAATGTCCTGGAGATAAACTGTTCTCAAAGGGATGATCCAGCCTTAAAGATCTCACAACTATTTCAGGCAAAGGCCCACCCTGTACTGCTGGTCCAAAGCCTAAAGCCCAAAGCTCTTCTTTAGCAGCTCTGAGCTTAAGATTTAGGGCGATTGAATGACTGTTTTAGCCCTTTGTCTTCAAGGCTTGGTGGGAGGCTTCTCCCTTTGTCCTGGCTTGGAGCTTTGAAAAGCAATTCTAGACCTTGCACATAGTATCATTGTTGAGGTTCTCAGCCCATTCAGGGTAGTGGAAAACTTATTAGCTGGGCTTTCATTTGCTCTTTGAATTACGAAAGGCATATAACGCCTAGAACTTAAAAAAAAATGGCATTATTTTGGAATGTCTTGACTTTGATTAACCAGTACCTTTTAAAAGTAAAAAGCCTGCATTAAATCCATTAGATGTTCACACTCACATTACAAGTGAAATCCTATAGTGGCTGCTCTAATGTCCTAAGTGTTTCTCAACATTTGGGTTATCTCCAGCTAAGCTACTTCATTTCATTTGAGCTATCTTATTACAACAGATGTAGAAATGTTGTGGTCTAAAGCTGAATAAACTATGATGTGAGCAGTTCTGCCTCAGTGGTCACAATCCAGGACATATACAGATAAGCTTCGGGATCCAGTGGCATTGCATATCATTGTGGATGCCCAGATGACATTCCCCTGCTGTTGCAAGGTCACAAGATCCTTTTGCCACTTGTCTAGATCCCACTCTGAAGGACAGAGGATGGATTCATTGATCCAAATGGAAATATCTAGAAAACCAGTTGGAGAGATTATATTGAACACTCAGGGCAGAGGGGAGGGTAAGGCCAGTACCTCCTGTGGAGATGTATATTGATAAAGCATTGGAAATTGAAGAAGATTCTCCCTGGGCGACAAGAGAACAGAGATCTTTGGGGTTGAGTGGTAAGAGGCATTTACTCTCTGGATAGCCTATTAAAATGGAAAGACTCCTGGGGATGCTGGGTGCTCAAAGCACTTAAAGAGACAGGCTTTAGATACCTGAATTCCTAGACTAAGTTTATAATAATTTAAAATCTCATGTGTGTCACAGGAAAGGGGCTGAGCTCTCAAATTTAAGTGATTCCATGGATTGGAGTAGTGGGTGTGCCAGTGGTGGCCAGTGTGAGTCAAATCCTAGGCCATCCTCCCTAAACACTGTGTCCTGCATAAGCTCTTGGAATCTTTCCCTAAAGACCTGAAAATGACCAAGAACAGAAATGCATTTCTGCTTTGAGTCAAGAGACCATTGATTTGCCGACTACTGGTCCTTTCACTTTTATAGCCAGTTTTCTTGCTCATAAAGTAAGATTATGCATTCCTACAAGACTGTCTTTGAATATTCAAAAATATCTAGCCCTGAAGAGGACTGGTATAGGTCCTTTTTTGCCTTTGGATACATTTTTAGGAGAGGTTTTTAGAGTAAACTCCACATGCTTAGAGACATAACAGGCCCTTCAGCTTTGAGTCTTCCCTGTGTCTGCAGAGAGATGCTCACCGGGAAGGGCCTGCCTTGATCTGGCTTTGTCTATTCTGCTGTGGGAAGCTGGGGTAGATGTCCCTTCTCTTCTTACTGGCCTGTTTAGGATCTATCAGATTTAAATGAAGCCTCATTCACCTCACAAAGCCCTCCCCAACCCCATGACGTAGAGTTGACTTCCCTTCCCTGCATGTTCTTACAGCAAGCCAACTGTTCACTAGCACCTCACCCATTCTCCTGTTATAATTAAGCAAGCTTATTTTTCTTCAATCAAACATTGATTTTTAAAATACTGATTCCACAGAAGATTCAGGTGCATTCCAGATTTCTCCAAGGATGTAAAGTCATATTGGGACGGTAAAATGGTGTGGGTTTTGAAACCTTATCGCATGGGAGCATCATGGACCCATTGCTTACTATATGACCTGATGTAGGTTACCTAACTCCCTGGAAGTATATATCCTATAAGGTTAAGGTAAAACTGAATACACACACACACACACACACACACACACACACACACACACACACAAGAGTGAGAGCGTACATGTGTGCATATGAGAGAACCTGATAGAAAATGTTCCCTCCAGGCTCATATGCCTCAACACTTGGTCCCCAGCTGGTAGAGCTGGTTTGGAAGACCGTGGAAAGTTTAGCAGGTGAGATGCAGCTGGAGGCTGGGTTGCTAGGGACAGGCCTTGAGGCTGGATTTGCTTGCTGTCCCCTCTTTGCTTCCTGACCTACAGAACTGTAAAAAGCTATACTGCCAGCTCCTGTTCCCACAGGCCTCGGAGGGAGCCTCACCCACCAGCCCCCAGTTCCGCTACCCCTGGGAAATTCTTGCTTAAGATAAATCTTTCTTCGCCCAAGTTGCTTGCCGTCAGCTCTTCAGTTATAGTAAGGAGTGACATCTGCAATCTTTAGTGTGCTTTGCTGGAATACGATGTGGAAGAGCTGAGCTGTGGTCTCGGACCCTTCTCATTCCTTTTTCCATACTTAGGTCTGCCCAGCACATGAAGGACACAGATGTTTAATCTTCTTTTCATTACAGTTGCCTTTTAGCCAAGCCCTGGTCTACCCATGCACACCAGGGCATAGTTTATTCCAGGGTGCCCAAAGCTGCAAGAAAGGTGTTTGCTGGAGCTGAGATTCTGGGATTCCTGATAACTGTGATGTGGTTCATAAGGAAAGAGACTGGCTCTGGAAAGGCATGTCTGCTTGTCCCCTTGGGTCTCTCACTTCCTGAGGACAATCCAGGCTAGAGAAGAACCTGGTAAAGTTTGATTTATCCAAGAGCCCATGTTAGGGCCCCTCTTGGTCAGGTCCTGAACTTGGTGCTGATTGCTGCTGTGGATTCTTTATACCAAGTGAGACTCACTGGCAGCAGTTGCTAGATTGCATTTTTAGTGCCAAGCTTGGCATTTTCTTCACTGAACAATTCCTTTTGTGGTCTTTGTGAAGTATTGTCAGATCTGCTTGGAGAACTTTCCCAAGTGTGAGTGAACATGTTCCGTGCTTGACAACAGAAAGAATTATGGTTCACCAAACCGTAGCTGGGATACTTCCCCTTTCTCATTTCCAGCACACAGAGACATAACCCTCCAGGAATGTTCTTCATCAGAGTTGGTGAAAAACATCAGTTTCTTCTGAAATTCTGAGAACCCAGACTGCGCAATCAAGAGAACTTAGGGCTGGCCTAGATTATGTAAATATGGAAGGGGATAGATTGTTGGAATCATCACCCCCTTGTCCTCTTCCTCCTCCTCCATTTTCTTCATCTGCTCTGAGCATCTGTAACACTTTCAGAACTCCAAGGAGACACGCACACATCCCACCACCCATGCCCTGCAGAAGCTTTGTCGTAGTGATGACTTATGGGGTTAACTGTGTAGTGTTACTGTTGTGTAAGAAGAAAGGCAAAATGGGAAATTTCTTTCTCATTCATTTTGTAGCCAAAATTTACAAATTATGCTTTCTCCTGATTAGTGACTGTGAACAAATATCCGACGAGAAGCAACTTTGGGGCCAAGGGTTTATCTTGGTTTACAGTTGAAGTAGATAAAATCCACCCTGGTGGAGAAGACATGGCCAGAGCCTGTGCTGCCTAATCCCATTGGGTCAGTGGTCAGAAAGCAGAGACAGATGGCGAATAGGGCCAGGTCATAAAATCTCAAGCCTTTCCTAGCTATTTCCTGGAGAGCCAATAGCTTCACTTCTAAGCAGCGCCACCAGCTGGGACCAAGTGTTCAAACACATGAGCCTCTGGGGGACATTTCCCATCCAAACACATTTCTTTTGAAGTTCAGTTGCTTCTTTAATAAGAAAGGAAGGTGGGGTCCTGAAGCACCCCAGAAGACTTAACTTTATTACTCTAGCATATGTGTCATGTTAAGGGAGGTCTTCAACGTACAATCCCTACCCCCTCCTTCTCCAGGCTGGCCCCAAACTCACATTACTCTTGCCACAGCCACTCAAATGTAAGAAGTATAGGCATGTGTCACCACATCTGGCCACTGTGCCACTATTCTTTAATAAAATGACTTTGCCTATCAAAATAAGATAGACAGAAGGAAATCTTGATGAATCAAAAGTTTGGAAGTCAAGAAACTCAAGATTTTGAATCCAAGATGGTGATTTCAGCCTGCGTACTCCTGTTCCAAATTCCAAGGTCATATATCAAGACACCTGCTAAGAGAGAACTTGTCTCAGCAGTGGAAACTAGGGGAGGGTGTCATGAAGATGTCAGAAGATCTGAGGCTCTTTCATCAGGATAATAGGTGAATCTGGATTTGGACACATAAGAGAGAGCTGTCTAGAGAGCAGATGAAAAATAATGACACAGCAGAATTCTGTAGACTCCTTTAACTCAGAATGTCAGGGCTGAAGAGGGCAGTGCCACTCCAGTCTTCCCAGGCCTAGAAGCCCATCTTCAGCTACTTAAGGTTTTAGTACTAATACTTCACAGCAACACCCCAGTCAAGCAAACTGCTCTGGAGTGGTAGGAGCAGCCTTATGTGATGTTGATGCATGATCTTCCTCCACAGCCTCTCTCAAACCACCTAGGGTGGCTCTCCCCAAGGCCTGAACAGAAGTATAACTGTTCAGTCTCCATCGTCTGGGGAAGGTCATTCTCCAGGATGCAAGTTACACTCTAGATCTCCTGGAAGGGACAGCTGACAGCCTGTCCTGCTTAGCTCCTTCTTACTCCATCCAGACTTCTTTCTCCCTCTCATGAACATCCCCACAGCACAGCCCCCATTACTTTCACAGGAAGTGTGAATCAACCTAGCTTTGGCATCTACCGTGCCCCCAGAGCGGTCCTGGAAAGCATCTTCTAAGGATGGGATTCCCATGTCAGATCATCTCTAGGAGTAGGTGGAATACTGACAGCACACGGTATGTTGTAGTAGTGTGATTGATAAATTTATGTAAGCAGACAGAAATGTGCGCTAACTTGTATGATGTCTTTGCTTTTAAAGTACTGCTAGTAATGGTCCTTGGTGTTTCTGGATATGTATTTTTTCTCCTTTAGCCTTGAAACACTACCAACTTATGTATCTGTCATTGCACTAAAGCTTTCCCAGGATCCATGACAGTTTCTAGCATTTAGTAACTCATCAGTGCTACTGGCCAAAGGATGAATCAAAGTTAACAGATGAGGGCTGGAGGTGACAGCTTAGATGGAAAACTGCTTGCTCCATAAGCAGAAGAACCAGAATCTGGATCCATAGAACCCAGGTAAAAAAGAGAGCCATTGAAGTGCACTCTTATGGTATGTGAAGGCAGGAAGATTCCCAGAGTTGGCTGGCCAGCCAGACTACCTTAGTCAGTGAGCTCCAGGTTCAGTGAGAGATGCTATCTCAAAAATAAGGAAGAGAATGATTGAGGGAGATGTCCTATGCCAACCTCTGCACACACATGAACATGTACTCTCACAAACACATGAGAGGAGAAGAGAGAGGGGGAAGAAGGAGGAGGAAAAAGAGAGAGCTAATGGCTGACCAAGTCTGCTGGTGCATACCTGTAACCCCAGCACTTGGGAGAGGACACAGGAGAGGCATTGCAAGTTCTAGGACAGCCTCATCTGTACACAAGTTCTAGGCCATCCTGGGTCACAGAGTGACATCCTATCTCAAAACATAAAGCAACGAAAGTTACTGTGTGGTTTCAAGGAAAGAAGTAATGAAACAAAGGTTGGTTCTAGTAAATGGCAGTTAAGACACACACTCCCATGTCCCAGACACCAGCAACAGAACACTCACCCTCTGTAAGAGGGGCAGTCCTTCCCGCCAGTGATCAGCACCCTGCTTAGTAGATATGCAGAAGCAGTCTCTAGCCTCTGCGGGATACCGCCCAACAGAGTGCTCTCCACTTCTTTGTTTTGTTTTTGTGTTCTCTGCTGCTTGTTAGCAGGAGTCCATCTCTTTCCCATCTCACAGAAATGTATTCAGATGGTCAGTCGAAGAGACCCCAGCTGCTGAGGCAGGTGCTCTGCTCTCTCTCTATCATGAATGGACACCCTTTTAAGCACATGAAATTCTGAAATAACTATATTTAATGTAAGTATTGCTAGGTTGGAACTCAAAACCTGCCCCCGTGTTTGTTGGTTACTGTTTATCCTCCTTGTTTTCTCCTTTTTCTGACTTCCTGTGGGTTACCTGAACATCGTTTAGAATTCTGTTTTGATTTCATACGTAGTGCATATAGGTTTGTCTCTATGAATTGCTTTGTTAATGGTGATATGCATGCGTGTGTGCTTGCATGAGTGTGTGCATGTGTGTGTGTGTGTGTGTGCGTGTACATGTGTATGTGTGTGTAGAAATGACATTTTGTAGTTCCTTTAGCCTTCTCTGATTATAATACTGTTGCCTAAATTATTTCTTCTCCAGGCGTGAGGCAGGGAAGTCGGTGCCTCTGAAGACTGACTTCCCGCCCTGTGGAGCCTCTGAGTCCCTCATTACATCCTGGTGAGGGAGATGTGTGGGCTTCCCAGTTGGGCTTCCGGGCGTGGGTGGAGGGAAGACCTTTTCCTGTGGTATGTTTGTCTTGAAAAGAGCCATTTTTGTCCGAAAGTTTTCTATCCTGCTAGCTTGCCCTTTCTACAGTTCTACTAAAAATAGCGGGCTTTCTTCAGGCTTTTTTGGTACTTGCCCGTTGGCCTTTCATTGTTTCCAATTTCTCTAAGTTCAAGTCTGTGTTAATTATGGCACAAAGGAAACCTAGAGAGTTCACCAGCATATTGTCCATGGGTTCACCTCCCGCCCCTCCCCCTTGGTGAATGCCTCAGTCTTGGCCCCTTTGACACCTTTTTGTGGCTTCTTGTCTGTAGCATCCAGGGGTTTTGTTGTATTTAGTGGCAGGAAGGGGGAAACACGTCTGCTTCATCTTCCTGGGAGAAGTCTGACGGGAGGATTTGTGTAATACTCGAATGTTGACCCAGTGAATACACGACCCACTAAAATAAATAAAAATCAGGATGTTGCAGTAGAAACCGCAAAAAGTAGATAGGAGATGGGAAAGAGATGAAATATTAGATCAGGAAATTAGCCTTATCTCAGAAAAAATAACATAAAGCACTGAGAAGAAAAATAATGACCGATGGCTGCAAAGAACAGAGCTGGAATATACGTTGTTCCGGAATTTAAAAAAAATGAGGCTAGAGATGATGAACAGTCAGAAGAAAAATGCAAATTGATACTTCATACAAAGTCAAACCCCTAAAACGATTTTGAAAAGTTTTTAACAAAACAAAACATTATTCCAAATCCCTGAAATGAATGCCAGAGAGACACGATTTCTCCAGTATGAAACCTACTGTAAAGTAAATCTGATGATATTATAAGTTAGCTGGAGTATAAGAAGTGGTCCAGGTCAATGGTGGTTGTGAAAACTGTTGTAAGATTTTCTAGAGATTTCTGTAAGATTCTGCAATGTGCGTTAGGATTCCTACTCATGTGTCTTGAATCTGATTAATTGCTCCCCTCACTTTACGGTACTCAAGGAATAAGAAGAGGGTGGGATATTAATGGAACTATAGTACATTTTATTGAAGCTTGCTTTGCAATAGAAGAAAGTAGACAAATTCGTATTAACAAAACCGTCGTGGTTTTGACTGTTTAGGCTACTTTCCTATGCACTTTTGACTCGAGAAACAATTAACTTAGAATACCTTGTGAACTTCATCAGTAAGGAAAATTAAAACAGAGAGGGATTGCATTAATTGGGATTTGAATCAGCTCCTGAGTAAGGAAAATTAAAACAGAGAGGGATTGCATTAATTGGGATTTGAATCAGCTCCTGAGTCCTGATATTTATCTCATCACTGTCTACTGTCAGTTTTGATCAAGCATGCTATGTTAATAGAGGGATTTATTTCAAAGTCACTAAAATCATGTTGTAAATGGTTACCAGTTTTCATATTCTAAGTTTATGGTTAGTAGAAAACTCGGGTTAGTATGTAATCAAGACCATCTTGGAAAAAGAGACCCAAGGGCAGCTTTCAAAACTACAGATTCTAAATGTAAAAGATTCACATCATACAAGCGGTGGTCTATAGCAGGAATCTTAACAGTTCTTATTAATAAAATCAAACCCGGGGCCAGTTATTGGGGTGAAATGCTAGAAGGTCAGAGAGACAGACAAGCCACAGCTAACCTCACCTGGCCAACTTCTCAGCTGGTCTTGTTTCCTCAGACTGGAAGCTTCTGTGTCCTCATCCCAATGGCTCTCAGCTGAACTGTGCTGCTAGAAGCCTGAAAGCTTAACTAGCCAAATGCTTCTAGTTTTTGGTCCTCATGCCTTATATACCTTTCTGCTTTCTACCACCACTCCCTGGGATTAAAGGCTCGCTTTCTAGGATTAAAGGCGTGTGTCACCATGCCTGGCCATTTCCAATGTGGCCTTGAACTCACAGAGATCCAGAGGGATTTCTACCTCTGGAGTGCTAGGATTAAAGGTGTGAGTGCCACCATTTTCTAGCCTTTGTATCTAGTGGCTGTTCTGTCTCTGACCCCCGATAAGTTTATTAGGGTGCACAATATTTTGGGGAACACAATACCACCACAGTGGTCCCTTCAGAGCTGTGCTATTCTAGAGCAGTGGATCTCAACCTTCCTGACTCTGCAACCCTTAATACAGTTGTTGTTGTGGTGACCGCCAGCCATGAAATTATTTTCATTACTACTTCATAACTGTAATTTTACTACTGTTATGAATCATAATGCAAATATCTGATATGAAGCTTTTCTGATATGAAACACTTGTCAAAGGGTCATTCAGTCCCCAAAAGGGTCATGACTCAGGTTGAGAATCACTGTTCTAGAGTCATCTTTTCAGTTGTGCTCAAAATATTAGTTTTTTTCAAGTGCCAGATAAATTTATATTTGCTGTGATAAGACAAGAGGTATTTAATAAGAGATGCAGACTTTTCTCCAAATTTCCCCAGACTTCTGTACACAAATGTCTCCTTTTTCCAAAATTATATTAAGCATATACAATTCAAATCTTTTCACATTGTTCTACAAGGCAGACCCTGTGGTTGTATATTGTGTCTATCAGCTCTTGAAACCAAGAAGAAGCTGTTTTCTCTTGCTTGTTAGAGGCTGATTGTTTACAAATGTATATATTCATTTCCTGGTGCTAGCCTTTCTGTTGAAAATAGGATTTGTTGGTTTTCCCCACTCTGGGCATCATTGCCAGGCAAGTCTCTCTCATCTCTAGTTCCTTCATCCTTCACTGACTGCTGCTTCTGAGAACAGTCGTGGGGAATGAACTGTAGTCTAGGTGGTTCCCCTTTCAAAGCAACCTAACAGAGCAACCTAAGACAGAAGGAGCTGGAGTCCTCTGAGAAGGTAGTCTCTGAGGCAGGTGAGTGGAGCCAGTGAAGACAAAACAAATGTAAGGCACTCAACCTGTTTTCCTAAGATTCTTCAACACAATCCATTCCAATCATTAAAACAAACAAACAAGTATAGGAAAAGTAGCGTTAACTTTAACATATGTGGATAAGGCATCAGGTGAGATAAGAAAGAGCTTTGTGGTAACTGTCATATTGCCAACATCGCAAAACACAAAAACACAGGAAGCAGCATCATGACAACATTTCTCATTTTAGTCACTGCTCTAAAGACTAACGAGAACACCCAGAAAGTGACAGCGTCTATCAAAGCATGGCATTTTCTGTGGATGACATCTGTCTGACTTAACTTCAGATACTAAAGATGGGTTCCTCTTTTCAGGAGCAAAATTCTAAATGGAGTGTGTACTTCCCAGGAGGCTGTGCTTTGAAGAAGGGTAACAATGAGCAGTTGCTAATGACAGGTGTGGTGATGCCATTGATAGAAAAACTATCTTTGTTGAAAGACATTTTTTAATTAAGAGGGACCCAATAAGGAAGGTATGCAAAGGTTTAGAAGTGATTGGACAATTCCCTTTATTGTGCATCATATTCAGATGGCATAATCTTTTATATGATACGTCTTTCTTTAGAAGGCCAGGAGAACATCTGGACACACATACATCTTTTTTATTTTAACAGTGGTATAATGGACACTAGTCTTCTCATAAAGTTTGATCATGTTGATTCCCATATACCCTTTATTGTCTCTTCTCATTTCCCATAATCCCCTTCATCTTACTGATCCCCATTCTGCTTTCCTGTGTTTTGTGTGTGTATGTATGTATGTGTGTGTACATCAATGAATTTCATCGCAGTTCCCTGAAGAAGCCTGGTTACTATAAGAGGTTATTTGTAAGAGTATGGACAACTCACCACTAGCCACACCACCAAGACAAATGTCTTTCTACCAGCAACTGTTATCTGCCTGTAGGTCCTCAGAGATGGGCGGAGACTCATGAGCTCCTCATCCATCCATGATGGGCTGTAGATTGGTCCAAACTCTGGGCCGGTGTTATGCAAAGAATGATAGCTATAGGGTAACAGGGCCAGCCAAAGAAACACCCTGACCCTGAAACCAGAGCCAAAGAAACACACTTTGATCCAGAAACCAGAGCTAGTGAAAGAAACACACCCTGGCCCATGAAACCAGAGCCAAAAAGTTAAAAAGGGCAAGTAAAAGAAACACACTTTGGTCCTCAAACCAGAGCTAAAGAGACATACTCTTAGTCCCTGACTAACTCAGCACAAAAACCAACCAATTCCTGAGCTGGAAAACCAACCAATCCCTGAGCATAAAATGCAGCCAATCTATGTGCTTATTCAAGCTCAGGGATTGAAATCTGACCAATTCCCACCCTGAAAATCTTCACTTTGAAAAAACTCCACCCCTAAGAAGCCCTATATAAGCTGTGTGCCTGTTCAGTTGTGAGCTGCCTTTTTTCCGCCGAGGCCGAGGCAGGGGCAGGGGCAGGGGCAGAGGCAGAGGCAGAGGCAGGCACTCTCCTGGATTTCTCCCTACCAATGAATCTCTTGAATGAGTTTTGGGTGAAGACCTTCTTTTGCTGGAGTGGAGTGGAGCAGAGAAGCAACAGACATCTCTGCTGTGAAACTCCCTTAGTGGAGTGTAGCAGAGAAGTTAACAATTTTTGCCAGAGCAGGAGCAAGCTGCTCCATTTCTGCAGAGGTTTCTCCCTTAGCAGAGTGAAGCAGAGCGGTAACAACTTGCAGAGAAGCAATGGAAATCTCTGCTGGGAAACTCTCTTAGCAGAGTGGAGCAGAGCTGA
>CABHPQ010149487.1:0-27139 GCA_902168405.1 Peromyscus aztecus
CTATTGCTACTATTCTATTACCCCCACACCCATTACTTCTTTGTGATTCCAGTCTTCTCTTGGTGATTAAGAGAACCACACAGAAAATGTTTTAACATACGAGGGGTGAGAGAGAGGGGGATTAAAAGAGAGAGAAAACTGTAGAATGAAGGGAAGCAGGAAGAAGAAAAAGCCATCTGAAATTTTGCAGACATGGAGAAGCTACCTAGCTGGCATTAATTTATGAGCGGACAGGGGAGCAGCGAGGATTACCATGCACCAATGCTCGTGGACACTACACTGTTCTCAACCTGATGCCATGTGAGATCTTCACTGTCGGTGGTGTGATACGAAATCCTCAATTGCCTCACGTGACAGTTTTGGTATAAAAGCCAGGCACATTTTAATTCCTGGAGCATCTTACTGACCCATTAAATGTCAGTCTCAAGCAGGGAAGTCGATTGTGGGTGTGTGAGTCTAGTGATTCTCCAACTTTTCCTTTGTGTATCAAAACTGCCTTCTAGGGCTTGTTCAGTCAGACTCTAACTGTCCTCTCAGGTCCCTGACCTCCACTGGCTGGGGGATAACTTGCTGGAGCCGTTCCCTCCTTCTACCATGTGGGTCTCAGGGAGCAAACCCAGGCCAGCTATCACCTTTATTCACTGGACCACCTCAATGTGCTCCCAGAGATTCTTATGCTTCTGGTTCCTTCAGAAGGGTTCTTTTGAACGGAGCAATTGAAAAACAGTGAGATTAACACAAAGAGATCCACAGACTAGCACATAAGCTTATTTTTTTATTCTGGAGTTCTTGGCAGCTTAAAGGAGTCCGTGGTTGATTGATGTGGGCCAGCCTACACAGTCAGCGGCATTCTCTGTTCTTGACTTTTTCTCTCTTGCCATTGGTCAGCAATTCTTCATCTATCTGCCCAGCTAAGTCTGGTGTGTTGGTGTTGCCATGTCGCACTGGTTAGTGCCGGTGACGTGGACCACATGGAGGGCAAGGCGAAGTGAAAGCTGGGGTGCCCAGCTCTTTCCAGGTTTCCTGAGACTGCCTTAGCGTTTAATATGGAAAGTTCTCGGGAAACTCCCAAGTATTAGGTGCATCAGGATGTAGCTGTGACCTCAGCAAAGCTAAGGTTGGACAGCTTCTTCTGACCTTGGAGGAAGAGGGAGGAAAAGGAAGGATGAAGCTGGCTCATGCTTACATCAGAGTGAGCATCGTGGGGTTTTTTTTGTTTGTTTGTTTGTTTGTTTTTCAGTCAGCATTGTTTGTAAGATTGATAATGTCACAGGTTGCTGTAGGTTTTTATTGTCGTTGTGTAGAATGAGTCTTCTTAAATATTTTTTTTCACTTAACACCCTTTTTGGACCAGAAAATTTTTATATATCCCTGGATGTATAAGCCTATAAAAATACTAACTGATAAGAAATCATAAAGAATTTTTATGTTGAAACAATTCTTTGATATACATGTGATTTTCCCACTTATTAAAGAGAAAAGAGGATTTGCATGCTAATCAGCTGGATCTGGTTTTTTATGTTTGAAATCTTGGCTGAAATGTTAGTCTGCTGGATGTCAGAACGTCTCCAGTGTTTTTCCGTGTGGGTGGGTATTTTGATTTTATAGTTGTCAGTGCTGAGGATGCTGCTCATAGAAGCACATGGTCCAGAATGACTGAGGTCATGTTGAGTGCTATTTCACAGATTGTTGGAAATTCTGTTCCAATCCCAAGACAAAGTTCATTTAATGATTTTGATTGTTTAGTTAGTTGGTTGAGGGTTTTTTTGTTTTGTTTTTTGTTTTTGTTTTTGTTTTTCAAGACAGGGTTTCTCTGTGTAGCCTTGGCTGTTCTGGATCTCACTCTGTAGACCAGGCTGGCCTTGAACTCAGAGATCCACCTGCTTCTGCCTCCTAAGTACTGGGATTAGAGGCTGCACCACCACCATCCGGCTCCATTGAATGATTTTTTTTTAAATGAAACAAGCCAGTATCTCAAATAGAAACTTTAAAAATCAAACATTCCAACACAATGCAAATCAAATATATAGTGATTTGATACATGCCGAAGAATGGTTCTAAGAAGATATTGTCTTTATTTTCCATAATTAATTCATGTTATGTCTATAAAGCAGAAACTTCTTATATACAGTAAAAAAAAATTGTAATTTATAACATAAAGTAGTCTCAAATCTGAGCCAAGGTGTTTCAGGAAGTGTTTGTTGGTGTTGATTGGTGTGGTGAGTGTGATGTAGACTGTGTGTGTTATGTGCTCAGAACCAGGGCTGTAATGAAGCCCAGGGCTGTAACACAGGCAAGAACTGTCAGAAACTGTTGAATCTGCTGCACATTTGATTTTGAATTTATTTTTGGTCTTTGCTCATTCAGAAACATTTTACTATTCCTAATGGTTTTTTTTTTTTTTTTTTTTTTTGCAAAAACACATTCAGTTATGTGACCCCATATGCAAGGTGACAGTTCACACTTTAGAAGCTGTAGTATTTAATGTAGTAAATACATTATGGTTTTTGTCCATTCTTTTATTAGTTTTTGGAGGTTTTTTTTTCTCTTTCTTTTTTTTTAAACTAAGGTATCTAAAATTTTGTGAGCTGTTATATGTACTACAAATATTTTCTACTCTGACGCTTATCTATTTATTTATTATTTTCTTTGTGGTCTCTTTGATGTCAGCCTTTCTCATTTCAATGTAAACAACTATGTGATTTTTTTTCCTTTATAATTTTTCCACTTCCTCTTCCTGGTTAATAAATGCTACCCCTACAATAAAATCATGAGAGTATTTTCTCTGTTATGTTTTATGGTGATCCTCCTAGAACACAGCCAGACATGTTGTAAACAGTTATAGTTATTAGTGTTTACTTTATGTCTGCCTTTCACTATTGCTAAAGTACCTGATACTTAATTCAATCCAAATTTCTGTTCCATTTGGGGATTGGTTGTGGGGTTTTTTATTTGTTTGTTTGTTTGGTTGGTTGGTTGGTTTTTCAGGACAGGGTTTTCCTATGTAACAGCTCTTGTCTGTCCTGGAACTCACTCTGTAGCCCAGGCTGACCTTGAACTCTCAGAGATCTGCCTGCCTCTGCCTCCCGAGTGCTGGGATTAAAGGCATGTGCCACTGCTGCCCAGCTAGTTGTGGGGTTTTTATCAGCAGAAGAAGCGTCAGGCAGATGCAGTGTCACACTTAACAGTCAGATATGGTCACTGTGAAATGCACGCTTCTCTTGGAAATACCTTAGTCCTACCAGACTCTCAAAGCCTGAGACTGGTTCTTCATCTTGGCATTTTGTAAGCCATCAGTTGATGATGAAGAAGAAGATGGTGATGATGATGATGATGATGATGATGATGACTATGTGTGTGCATGGGTGCTTTGCCTGCACGTAGGTCTATCTACCACATGCCTCGTGCCCACAGAGGTCCGAAGAAGGTCTGGAGTTCTAGATGGTTGTAAGCCATCATGTGGGGGCTGGGACTAAAACCGGATCCTCTGCAAGAGCTACAAGTGCTCTTGACTGCGGAGCCAACTCTCTTGCCCCCATACGGATTATTTTAACATGGCTCAATAGTAATGTTTAGGTTTCATTATTGTCACAAATGAAAAGTTTGTTCCTGTGACTTAATTGCAACAAGTCAGAAGTTGACAGTTTCCTTCCTCCTTCTCTCCTCAGTCCTGGAGGTCAAACCCAGGGCCTTGAGTATGCCGGAGAAGCACCCTAAGAAGCGAGTGCCCTAGGGAAGTGCCTGTGCTACACACACACACACACACACACACACACACACACACACACACACACAGCACATACACACACATACACACATACACACACACATACACACACACACACATACACACATACGCACACATACACATACACGTACACACACACACACACACATACACACATACGCACACATACACACACACACATGTATATACACATGCACACACACACACACACACACCGCTTCACATTCTCATTTGCTTTCTTTCAATTCCTCCTCTTCTTTTTTCAAATTTATTTCTAAGCTAAAGGAACTGACGATTTTATTTTTGCATTTCGCAATACACATGAAAACTCACTCCTCTCTTTAATCTATATTTTTAATTATGTCTATATAAGTATTTGCCTTTGCATATGTGCACTGTGCACGCCCCTGGTGCCTGCAGAGGCCAGAAGTGGGTGTTGGGTCTCCTGGCCCTGGAGATGCAGACTATTATAAGCTACTGTGTGGCTGTGGGGAACTGAACCTGGGTCCTTTGCAAGAGCAACAAGTCTTTTCCAGATACTTAAACAAAAATAGCAAAAGGCCGACATAAAGTAAACACTAACAACCTTATAAATATTTGCATGTCTGGCAGTGTCCTAGGGGTATTGTAACGCAGCATTACAGAGGAAATAGTCTCCTGACCTTCAGGGATAGTGTAAAGGGCATGGGGTCATGCTTTGCAGTCCACACTGGCCTCAGACTTCTGATTCTCCTGCATCAGTCTCTGAAGGGCTGGCGCTGCAGGTGTGCCAGCCCTGTCATCACACCCGACCGGCGGCACAACCTATTTCTCACTAGGGTGTGTCCTTCTATTCTTCTTTGTCTTTGCCTCTCTGACCCATGTACTTCTGTAACTTTACCAGCTTACGCCATTCTGGGGAGGGCATGAGCATTCCCTTTCCAGTGAACATTTCAGCTTTGCATCCAATCCCACCTCGTTTCGCTTCAGAGCCTTTCAGCGGTTGACAGCATCTTTCTGCGACTTCAGGTTTGCTTTAGGATTTTGTGTTGTGGGTTGAGGGATAATGCCGGGGCAGAGCCCCGCTGCCCTGCACATGCTGAGCAGGTGCTCTGCCGCCACCGGGTCCAGACAGCTCCTATTGCCTTCATTTTTACTTGCTGGCCTTACTATGTTGCAGGATCCCACCTACCATATTGCATTTCCTTGCCGTGTCTCTAGGCTTCTTGTGGCTGTGGCAGCTCCCTGGATTTTTCTTGCTTTTGATACCTTTGATGTGTCTCAACTGGGATTTGTCTGATTTATTTATTTCAAAGTTTGGGAAGCCACTTATTTATGTGTTTGCTGTGTGAGAGAGTGTGGCTGTGGGTGTGCTGCAAATGGACCTGTTCTCACCTTCACCCTCGCTGAAGCAGAGGCAGGGGCTCTCTGGGTTCCTGCTGCTGTGCTGTGCACCAGGGTAGCTTGCCCAGGAGCTTCTGGGTAATTCTGTCTCCACCTTCTGTCTTACTTGAGGAGTGCTAGGATTATATTATATTGTAGATGTGTGCTCTGTCATCATTTTATATGGTTCTGGGCATCAAACTCGGGTCCTTAGCCAGTAAGCCGTCTCCTGGCCCCCCTGATGTTTTTCTAAAGACTAGACTGGGCACTAGGAAGACCACAGAGGTGAAGTGCCATCTTTCTTCAGTATCACTGATGTATACTAGTCTTACTACTTATTCTTGTGGATGCTGACTTTGGTGGCTGACGTTGACAGTGACTGTTGGTTTCTATACTTCAGCTTTGCTCCCTGAAACTTCTGTAGTGTATGAAGGGAAGGAAGTCACCGTGCAAGCCACTCCAACAGAGTAAGATGCTCTCATATATATTAAATAATAATTATTCTGTATGAAAGGCCTATTGTGAATTTTTTTCTTAAGTGTCATGTATTTCAGGCTGGGCTCAACCTCGTTATGTAGCCAAGAATGACCTTGAACTTGTGATCTTTCTGCCAACATCTCTTGAGTGCTGGGATTAAGAGCTGCTGCCACCATTCTTGGTTTTCAGAGTTCAGAGAATCAAACTCAGGGGCTTCATGCCTGCTAGGTGAGCACACTACCAACCAAACAGCATCCCCGCCCTGAGATGATGCTTTTCCACTCCCTCAGCATCTTCAGCTCTACAGAACAATGGGGTTTCCTTTGGTCCCGGAGAATCTTCAGTTTCACCACCCTAAGTCTTTGTATGATTTCATTTCATAATTGAAAAGAGAAAGACGTGAAATACACACGTGATTAAGGTGACCCTACAACTAAGACTCATTCACACTAGAGCACTCTAGCAACAGGTACGATGACTAATATACATTCCTTTCCAATTTCGGAAGTGGAGAGGAAGCCAGGGAGCAGGAGAGGATTTGGAAAAACACTGGGCTCCGATGAATCAGAGAATGAGTTACTGTTTTATCGTGCACTAGGTACCAGGCAGTAGTCTAGTTGTTTTACACATATTTTTCTCTTTCAGCCCTGGCAAGAGTCCTATGAGGTAGATAGGACTCTTTCCTTCATTTTATGGACGAAGGGCTGAAAACCTGCAAAGGGTATTTAATCCACTGAAGGTCACACAGATAGTGACAGAATAGGACTGAGGTGCAGACACTTGTCTACCCAGTGCTCATTCATCACGCCATCCTGGTGACCGGAACGCCTGTTGCTGCTGAGTATGGCAGCCATAGTTACCTATGAAACTGCTTCTAGCCTGCTCATGAGGTGCAAGTATTGAGTGGGGTAGAGTTTTGTTCTTTAAGGGGTTAACTCAGAGGCTGGAGAGAAGATGGCTCAGCAGTTACGGGCAGTGACTTCCCCTCCATAGGATCTGGGTTTGATCCCCAGCATCCACGTGGTGTCTAACAACTGTCTCCAACTCCAGGTCTAGGAGATCTGATGTCCTCTTTGGGCCTCCAAGAGCACTGCATGTATGTGGTACACAGACACACATGCAGGCAAAACGCACCTGCATGTTTAAAAAACAATCTTAAAGGCCTTAACTCAGTTGCTGAAAATGGCCTTTTTTCTTTCCCCTCTTTCCCCCTGCTTCTACATGTTGGTAAGCTTTCTCTCACTGTGACAAAATGCCTGAGAAAGTCAACCTAAAGGAGGAGAGGGTTATTTGACTCTTGGGTTCATAGGTGTGGGTCTGCACTGGCTTAGTCCCATTGCCCATGAACCTATGGCAAAGTGATACTCTCATGGCCAGTAGTTCTTGGCACAAGAAGCCTTTCTCTTAATGGTAGCTGGAAGCCAAAAGAGAGAAGAGAAGGCACCAGGCTTCTAGTGGCCTAACTTGTGTTTACTAGGGCTCATTTTATATCGGTTCCCCGACTTCCCCAAAGTGCCACAGGCTGAAGACCAAGCCTTCAGCACATAGGCCTCAGGGATATTGAGGATCCAAATGATAGCATGCCAGCCATCAAGATCTCTAGCTCTCAGTAGCTATCCCAGGCAGGCCACAGGAGCAGGAAATGACTATGGTGGAGCAGAAAAGTAGATGGAAGTAGAGTATGGTGGAAAAATAGGTGAGATCTTAGTTCCCGGTGGTAATAGAATCACCATATGAACTTTTGCTTGCCTTCTTTCTGTGAGAGAGAAAAACAGCAACAGCAGAAACTGTCTTAGGTAAGCCACTGTTATCCCATGCCTCTAACCACAAGTCCAATGTAGTCCTTAACTGGGAAAGGCTCCAACTTGATGTTTTTACTTGCCTTACCTTACCACTAAACTATAATGTACTTCGTTAAAACAAGGTTGCCCAGAGGATGCCTAGATCTGTCTGAGGCTGGAGAATTGGCTCAGCTACTGGCTACTTTTTAGACAACTGGGGTTCAGTTCCTAGTACCCAATGGTGGCTCACAGTGGTCTGAAATGTCAGTCCCAGGGGATCTGATGCCCTCTTCCGGCCTCCTCAGACATCAGGCATGTACATGGTACATAGACTTCAGTGCAGGCAAAAAAGACACACACGCACACACATACCAAACAAACAAACAAAAACAAGCGCCTACTTCCTTGTAATATTTTTGCTTTATTTTAATGACCTTGGACAAACCACTTCAGATTTATGAGTCCCTCTTATTATTTTGGTTACCTCTTTGATTAAGAATTCAAGAGGCTGATATGAGGACTGTGTATATAAGTTTGAAGTTCACATGTACGATATGTAATGTTAAGGAGTCCGGGTTACCTTTGGACAAGTCAGGAGAAGGAAGCCTATAGAATCTGAAAACAGTTTTTCTCTGGTTTTGGCATTGGCCTGCTGACAGCTTTATTTAGAATAAATGGATAGAAGCCATGGATAGAATAAATGGATAGAAACTGCTTTTCCTCCTATACACTGGAACAGGTTATCATTGGCATTGCTAATGAAGACCATAATGCCAGCCAGGATGCTGCTGGGTCGGGGTCTATATTCCCCTGTGTCCAGTATGGCTGCCTTCATTGCACAGAGGTTTGTTTTCAGACGTTATGTTAATTGAAGAGTCATCGTATTGGAAGAGTGTTAATTTTTTCTTTCTTTCTTTCTTTTTTTTTTTTTTTTTTTTGTTTTGAGCCTTGTTAAGTACAAGGGGTACAGAAGAGAATGTTTGTACAAGATGTAGAGGCTTCTTTTTTTTTTTCTGGTAATAAATATCACCATTTCTAAATAGTCCTTTAAAAGTGTTACAGGGGTTCACCTAATACTGCAAAGCCCCCAGTGTGGGACCACTGGTGTCCAAGACCCCTTCTTATCCTGCGACCACACCCTTTGCTGCCCATCTCTTCCTGAGGACTTGTCATGTGGTGGAGAAAGCTAGTGCTCCCTGGAGGCTGCAGGTAGATAGTGTTACTCAGCTGAGTGTTGTCGCTGGAGTGGAGGATGTGGTCTCTTGCTCTCTCAGTGGATTCTGTTGAACTAAGGGGCGTGGGGTGTGGATGCAAGCTTTTCGGACAGGGTTTCTCCTTGTAGCCCTGGCTGTCCTGGAACTCACTTTGTAGACCAGGCTGGCCTCAAATTCACAGAGATACACCTGACTCTGCCTCCCGAGTGCTGGAATTAAAGGCGTGCTCCACCAGTGCCTGGCTATATTTGACTTTTAATAGGATGCTTGATGTAAAATGCCTTAATATCACAAACATTGATTTTATCTTCTACCCTGTACTCTTTCTTTTTCATATAAGTACCTTATAATGTGGCAGATTTCCCATATTTCTGTAGCAGCAGGAACTCTGCAGTGCTTCTCAAATCTCATTGTCTCCAAAATCAGCTGGAGATCTTGCTAGAATACAGGTCAGGATTTTGTAGGTTTTAAGATTCTGCATTTTCCCTTCCCTTCTTCTCCTCTTGCTCTTCTTGACCTTTCCACTCAACCCCTTTCCTCTCCTTTTCCTCTGTGATGGGTCTTACTGTGTTTCCCAGGCTGCTTTGGAACTCCTGGATTCAAGGGATCCTCTTGCTACAGTATCCTCCTGAGTAGCCCGAACTCCAGGCGGCTACCCCTGTGCTCTGCAGAGGAACTCTGCATTTCTAACAAGCTTCAGGTGGTCCTGCTGCTGGCTGTCCCTGGACCCAATCTGAGGACCAGGTTCTCCCTGTCTTGTCTTTTGGGGCAGTGACTCTCAACTCTAGTAGCAGAGTATTAAATTCAACTAGGAAGCAGTGCGCATGTACCCCAACCGAGGGCCTTGCACACGCTAGCATGCTTTCTCTACTGAGCTATATCCTCAGCTATGGCTTTTGAGACCGTATCTTCATATGTAGCCCACGTTGGCTTCAGACTTGTAGGCTTCAAGCTGGCAGGTCTCCAGCCTCCTGCCTAGTGTTTAGGATTATAGGTGTGTGTGTGTGTGTGTGTGTGTGTATGTGTGTGTGTGTGTCCCACACCCTGCTGGTCTTGATTTTTAAACCATGACTTGATTTACTATCGTTATACTTACTTTATTTTATTCTCACCTGAATCCTTATGTAGACAAGGTTGGAAAACATCCTCTTCTGCTCATGGCCTGCCCCGTTGAGGGGAAACCGTTTATCTCAGGAACTAGATTTTTATACTTCCCTGTTTTGTGTGAGTCCAAAGGGCATTAAAGGTTTGTCCTATGGCACCATCCATGCAGCCTGGTGGCTTGTTGCTATTGGCATCTTGCTGTGTGGCATTATATGGCTATCAAGTCCAGCTTCCAGAGCCTTCCCACCAGCTGTCCCTGGGGATGGATGTTCTTGGATGTCTCCATAGAGAGGCTCTGTAGGAGCTGTGAGTTTCCGACACAAGGAGAGCCATGTGGCTACGCATCTGCCACAACTTCATGTGTGCCCTGCACAGGAGGGCACGGCCATTGTGTCTCATCAATTGACTTTTAAATTTTAAAATTCAAATTACATTTGTATATTGAGCCAGGAAAAGGATGCTAATCATGAAGTAAAGAGGGAGATACCAGAAAGGTAGTGCCATTAGAAGAGTTGGCAGCCACGTTTGGCGTAGTGTGGCAGGGTTATAATCTCAGCACTCAGGAGGTTGAGGCAGGAGGATCACAGAGTTAGGCCAACCTGGGTTAGGTCTCAAAACAAAATAAAAACAATCAAAAAACAAATAAAAAAAAAAAAACCTACTCACCTAATGAACCCATACTGTGATTGCAAAAGCCTCTAGCTCCCCGACTCCCCACCAAGCTATAATATGAGTTATGTGTAGGGCTGGAGTGAACCTTAGAGACGTTTCTGAGGATGCCCGCATTGTGGCCTGCACAGGGGGTGCTGGAGAGTCTTGAGTCCAAGAGTTCCAGGCCAGCCTTGGCAACAAAGTGACTGTTTAAAAGAACAAATGGTGGGCTGGAGAGATGGTATAGTGGTTAGGAGCACTTGCTCTTCCAGAGAACCCAGATTCATTTCCCAGCATCCACCTGGAGGCTCATAACCACCTGTAACTCCAGCTCCAAGAGATCTCACACATCTGTCCTCTGAGGGCACTGGACCAAGGTGTACAAACATATATACACATAATCTAAAGTCATAAAGTAAATCTATATAGAGTATGTGTATAGAGGAGTCCTGAGGTAGGTAGGCCAGGTGGTTCACTGAGTAAAGATGATAGACACGAAGCCTGAACGTCTGAGTTCAGTGTCCAGGACCAGCATGATGGAAGGAAAGGGCAGACTCCCACTTTTCTACTGACATTCACCTGAGGGTCTTGGCATGACAATCCCATGCTCACAAAATAAAGAAAACAAAAGATGAGTCTTGGGGGCTGTAGAGAGAGTTCAGTGGTTAAGTGGCGGCTCTTTCTGAAGACCTGGGCTATATCCCCAACATCTACATAGTGGTTCACAACTATCTGTAACTCTAGTCCCAGGGGCTCCAACACCCACTTCTGGCTTTTGAAGGCACCAGACAGGCACGTGCTGCACAGACATACACATTAAAAAAAAAAATTGAGAAACATTTTTAAAAAGGAATGTTACTTAGCTGAGCATCCAACCCTCATTCAGACTCCCTGGGCACCTTGCTTGTCTTAGATCACAGAAAGCTCGCACACCCTTTTATTGCACTTTATTTATCTTATTTTTTTTCTTTGTTGCATTTTAAAACATGATTTCCCTAGAGTGTCTGGCCAGGGGAACTCCATATTCTTCTCCTTTGCCAAAGTGACTAGACAATGCAACTGTACTTCCTGGCTCAGAAACAGTGGTAATTAATGCTGATCACATGGAATGAATGTTTAACACTGGAGAGTGGGATGGAAGGGGCCTGGAGGGTTTTACTTTATATTCCTGTGCTGTTTGAGCTTCTCCCAGTGAGTGCTTATTATTTTTGAAATTTAAAGAAAGGAAAATAAATTTGAAACCCAAAGGGTGAGGATAGGTCGGTAGCAGAGCTCCAGCTTAGCTGCCAGGGACCCGGGTTTGTCTTCAATACAGGAACAACAAAGAGAAACATGAGCCATGATTGCCGGCTGCTTTTGTATACTTGTTCGTTTTATGATATTTTTAAAATGCTATTTTTCCCTGAGATGAGTTCCTGTAAAGATAATAGCAAATGCTGTCCTGTTGATAAAAGAAATGATTGATAAACTGTCGTGCGGATGACTTTAGGACGAGAGCGTGTAATTGTGTTTCCACGGAAGCTCACTTTTCAAAGCGCTGGCTAATTTATCATTTCTTCATGAGTTTGATCTCGTATGCTATTTACTTGTTTTCACAAACACTGTAATCATTTGAAAAGCAAATCCTCATTTATAATCAAACTGTTGCCTGCTTAACATAATTAAAAACCCCAAGTATTCTCTGCTTTATTTTTTTATGTGTATTTTGTCTTTTTCTTGTGACCCAACAGAACCTCTTCTGAGGACTAGATTCAGGGGACATGCATTCTTTTGGTTTTTCAAGACAGGGTTTCTCTGTGTAGACCAGGCTGGCCTCAAATTCAGAGCTCCGTCTACCTTTGCCTCCCCAGTGCTGGGATTAAAGATGTGCACCACCACCTGATTGAGACACACATTCTAAATGCTGGCCCTCAATGGGCATGGTGGAGCACACCTTTAATCCCAGCACTCAAGAAGCAGAAGCAGGTGGATCTCTGGGTTTGAGGCTAACCTGGTCTACAGGGTGAGTTCTAAGTCAGCCAGACTATATAATATAGAAAGATCCTTCCTCAAAAAGCAAAAACAAAATTATACTTTTTTTTGGTTTTTCGAGACAGGGTGTCTCTGTGTAGTTTTGCGCCTTTCCTGGAACTCACTTGGTAGCCTAGGCTGGCCTCAAACTCACAGAGATCCACCTGCCTCTGCCTCCTGAGTGCTGGGATTAAAGGCATGCGCCACCACCGCCCAGCTCAAAACTATACTTAATTAGATGTGCATCTTCCTACTGGCCAGCTGTCCTAGTTAGTTAGCATGAATTGTCAATCAATTGTGACAAAGTCTGGAATGGTGGGGGGGGGACGGGGGGGACGTAGTAAAGAGTATCAATTGAGTAATTGTCTCTCTGGTTGATCTGTGGCCAAGCTGCTGTGGCATGTATTGATTGCCTTAATTGATCTGGGAAGACCCACCCCTGTGGGTAGTGCCATTATCAGTGAACTAGCCAGGGAGCTAGCCCCAGCCTTCCTCCATGGTTTCTGCTTCAAGCACTTGCTTGAGTTCCTGCCATGACTTCCCTCAATGATGGGCTGTGACCTGGAAGTGTAATAAATCACCCCCCCCACCACCACCACCAGTTGTTTTTGGTCAGTGTTTTATGCAGTAACAGAAAGAAAGTTAAGGGGCTGGAGAGATGGCTCAGCAGTCAGGAGCACCGACTGCTCTTCCAGAGGACCTGGGTTCAATTTCCAGCACCCATTTGGCAACTAACAGCTATCTGTAACTCCAGTTTCAGGGGATCCAACACCTTCTTCTGGCCTCTGAGGGCACTGGATACACATGGTGCACAGGTATACATGCAGATAAAAATACCCATACACATAAAAAAGAAAAACAACCAAGAAAAGGAAATTAAAATACCAACTATATGATCTTGACTTACTCTTCTCAGAATCTTTATTGACAAATATGAAGGATTTGGACCTTGGCCCCAAGCTTATGACTGTTATAAATAAAGTTTTATTGGCACACAGCCATACACATTCACACAGCTATTTTGTCTTACACCTCCAAAGTAGTTGCAGTAGAATCCATGTGACTGCAAGCTTGAAATACTTGCTGTCTTACCCTTTGGAGAAAAAGTTTGCTAATTCTTATCACGTTTCCTTTCAGGCTTAAAATTCTTGGTTCTAGATTTGGACATTTAAGCCAATATCCCCACAGGCCCCTTCTCAGTAAATTACTAGAAAAATTCAACTGGAAGAGGGGGAAACACCCTCAATTATACATTATTATTTGTTAGCCACCTGAACCTGACCTATTTTGTCACTAATGCTGTGGTTAAAACAAGCTTTAAATCTCACTGTCTATTCAGCTAGAGAGGTGTGCACAGGCTCACCCTGGCGCTCTTCTGGGACCCAGGCTCCTAAGAGCTGTGGACAGAACTATGGTAGGAACAATGGACAGAAATCCACCTGCCAACGTTAAAGCTCAGGCTCAGGGTTGCAGATGTCAGTTCTCACGTTTCTTTGGCTAACCTAGCATGAACAGCACCAGGCGGCTGCACTCTCCTGTAGGAGGCCCTGCAGGCCATGGGGGCCTTGAGCAGATGGCCAGAAGAAGTAGTGACGTCTTCCTCGCCTGCTTAAAGCTTTGCTAGTTTGAAAAACCTGAAACTGTTGGCAGAAACTTGTTCTGGAATTCTTTGTCCAACACTTTTCATAAACTCCCTGCAAATAAGAACTAACTAGAAACTGGCCCAGTGAGCTTTTGGAATAGACTGGTTTTCATAACTTGCTTATTCAAAACGCCAAGTATAGAGTGTGTTTTTAGAAGTTGAAAGTGACACTATGAAGGATTTCGATCAGGTCCATTCAGAACTACTCGGATACCGGCCCAGGCTCTTCAGATGGATTCATGTCTTTTTCCTTGTATGGCACTAACTTGGAAGTCTCTGAAGCAAGAGTGCATTTCTCTTCCTTGTTTGTGGTCTTTATGTCAGCCCCCTCTTTCCGAATTAAAAATAGCTTCACTGAACCCTTAGGGGGATAGGATATTTCTCCTAAAATCCAAATACTTGCCTTTGATGAGTATTTTAATGTCCCAGAGCCAAAATGTTTTTTTTTATTATTCCAAACTCACTGGTAGAAAATATTGATCAAACAACCGCTGTCATTTCTCTCAGCCTTGCCTATTGATGTAGAATTTTTGATGACGTTAACCAATTCTGAAGCGTAATAGTTGCTGCATCCAGATTTCTGTTGTAAGCCGCTTTTTAAAAGCTTAGTTTTAAGAGTTGAGCACTGTTTGTTCCAATATTTCAGAAGGAATCGTGGCACAACAGCCAAGTCCTCAAGCCCAGCTCAGAGGGCCGCAGTGGGAACGCCGAGGTGCCCAGAGGTTTGAACCTTCCACGGCGGTCCCATCTGTGGAGTTTGATTTTCTTTCAATAGACAGAATTAGGGAAAATGATTCCTTTTTTAGATTGAATGCTCCTTGACTTCCCCCCTCTTCAGGAGGCGGAGGTCAGGACACCGGGAAAGGCTGTTTTGCCATCACTTAGGGCTTTCTGTGCTTACAGAGGTGCTCGAATATTTTGAAAATCATAAGAAGAATATGTGAATGTGCGTTTTCTTTTTTAGCACGGTGTTGGCAGTGTGGAGAAGACAGTCCCTGGTTTGAGAGGATTTTTCTTATTTCTCTGCCCCCGCTCCTCCTCCTGAATTGT
Source organism: Peromyscus aztecus (assembly GCA_902168405.1). Classification (NCBI taxonomy): domain Eukaryota; kingdom Metazoa; phylum Chordata; class Mammalia; order Rodentia; family Cricetidae; genus Peromyscus; species Peromyscus aztecus. The sequence continues at coordinate 15,040 of CABHPQ010149487.1, forward strand.
GGCGTATCTGCTGGGATGACTAAAAGGTCCTTCAAATCGCACCTATCTCTATTAGTTTCCTATTGCTTTTGTAACAATTTACAAATTAAAGGCTTAAAACAACACAACATTAAGAGTGTAGAGTTCTGGAGGTTCAAAGTCTAGAATCAGTCTCACTGCACTAAAAAGAGTGTTTGGCGGGGTGATATTTTATCTGTAGGCCCACAGATAGCCCACTGCTTTACTTTTTATTTATTTAGAGATAGGGTTTCTCTGTGTAGCCTTCCCTTGCCTGAAACTCACTGTGTAGACAGGGCTGGCCTCTGAGTCACAGTGATCCACCTGCCTCTGCCTCCACAGTGCTGGGATTAGGTGTGCACCATCACACTTTTTAGATTTTAGGAGCCAAGTGTATTCCTTGGCTCATGGTCCCTCGGTTCATCTCCAAAGCAACATCTTTGTTTTTCTGGTTCTACATCACGACAACATCTTCTGTGTCATGATGTGTCTTCGTGTTTCTGTTGCTGTGAAGAGACACCATGACCACGGCAACTCTTACGAAGGAACACATTTAATTGTGGGGCTCACAATGTTTTAGAGGTTCAGCCCACTATCATCATGGCGGGGGAACATGGCAGCGTGCAGGCCGACGTGGTGCTGGAGGAATAGCTGAGGCCTACATCTTAGCACAGCAGGAAGTCCACTGAGACACTGGGCAGTATCCTGAGCATAGGAGACCTCAAAGCCCGCCCCCACAGTGACACACTTCCTCCAACAAGGCCATGTCTACTCCACCAAAGCCACACCTCCTAATAGTGCTACTCCCTGTGAGATTATGGAGGCCAATGACATTCAAACGACCACAGTGTCCCACGAGCATCTCTGGCCCCCATTCTCCTAATATGCCAATAAGCCCTGTCATCACTTTGGGTTACCTACGTAACCCGGGATAGTTTCCCCATTTTGTGATCCCTAATCTTATATGCAAACCCCTTTCACTCTGTATGAAAACATATTTACAGGTTGTGGGGATTAGGACGTGGGAATCCTTGAGGGAGGCGGCGTCACTCACTCTGTTGCCTAATTTGATAGCACGGTAAATCCATGTCTCCTCCTCCTCCTCCCTCATTTTGTTTCTAATGGTACCCAGGGCCTTGCGCTTGCTAGGCAAGCGCTCTACCACTGAGCTAAATCCTCAACCCCGAGACCTGTCATTCTTAATTTCTCTCCTCTTTTTCCCATCCTCCTGTCCTGACTGACATCACACCTACTCCTACCACAACCAGGTCACATCCAAAGCTGATCAGACGTGGTCTTTTCACCACCACCCAGCTCTTTCCAGATTGATCCTGTTCACTACTTTCCACTAAACACAGACTGAAGTACCCTGGATCCCCAGGCTGGCTCCCTGCCCCTGCCTTCCACTCTTGGGTGCTCTGAGTTAATCACAGCCCTATACTGTGTTTCGTAAGTGGCACACACAGTGCCACAGGACTAGATCTCCATCACTTTCCTTCAGCCACATGGAGCTGGAAGTGAAGTCTTACATCACAGAAGACACTGGGAGAGAATGTGTGTTGCTTGAAGATAATGATCTTGAAAGTCTTGAAAGGCAGTTAGGATTTGCATGAAAGATTTCGGTCTTTTTTGTTCATCGGGTTGAATATTTCCTCTGGATTATTGGGAATAGGGAATGAAATTAAGCTCTAGTTATCTGAGCAACTCTTTCCCTCCCCTTCCTGAAGAAAGGGTATGTTTTAGAAAGTTGCAGGTGGCTGCTTTCTAGTATGTAAATGAAGCGTGTTTTGTCAGATTTGACGGGGAGCTGGCAGTAGCGTCCACAGAACAGCATCTGGAGAAGTGAAGGGTCACCATTGAAACAGTAGTAACGTGCAGGCTTCCGGTCCCGTTCTGAACTCTTTCTGTAATGTCCCCTCGTGTGGGACGACAACTGGATGGCTTAATGGAACCGAGGGGAAAACTAGGTCATTACTTGAAGCAGTCTACTTGCTACCAAGAAAAAAACCTGGATATCACTAACTGTACACTTTCCCCCTCCCACTTTTCGGGGGGAAAAAAATGTTGTTTACTAGATTTTCAGCGATTTTTATTTATTAAAATCCTACCTTAATTAAAATTTCTCGAGACATCTGAAAATGAAAGGTAGCAGATATGAAAATGAGACATTCCAAGAAGTAACATATTCTGCAAATTAAAATTGATTTTAAATCAGAAGTCCTGGGCTGAGCCCTCCCAAAGCGGAGAATAAAGATGCCCTTGTTTATCTCTCCTTCAGTCCGCCAGTGTGATGGCGCTGACTGCATTAGTGGCCTGCAACTGCTTGACATTTTAGTTTTGTGAATACAAATATCTATTGATTTTTTCCCCCTCAGTAATGTATTAACAAGTTCCATACCCCACATCTTGGGTTATGCTTTCCATTTTGTGTTTTAGCAACTGAAACAGAAAATGTATATAATTACTTTGAGTCTTGTTTTGAAATGCAATCACAAGTATTGTTCAGATGTTTAGAGAGCTCCAAGTATATCACAGACACGTCGATATTGACATTAAGCAGGAGATATACTTCCCTGTTCGTTTTTAGAAAGTGGCATTAATGAGGTATAACTCATGTGCCCTGAGATTCATCCATCGACTGTTAATTTTTCTTCGCTGGTGCTGGGGATAGGATCCAGGGCTTTGCTTATCATGGCAAGTGTTCTACCACTGAGCCACGCCCCAAGCCCTAAAATACCAAATAAAAAAACCATTCCCTATGGTGCTTTGAATGTATTTTGTTGGTGTTCTTTGCTTCCTTTTCTAAGCAGTAGACAGAAATAAGTGCATTGAGATGTACAAAAGAAGGGTATTTTAGGTACGGAGGGCAGACACAATAAGGCTACGAGGCAGAAATGGGCTGAAGGATCAAGAACTTTCTCTGGGTGTCTTAATGCTGGATTTTAATTCAGTGTAAGAAGCATGCTGGGGCTTTCTCAGATCACCGTGGTAAACGGACAGCTATAAGGGCAGTGCAGACTAGAAGCAGGAGAGGAAGAAAAGCAACACGTTACTCTTACCTGATGCTTTGGTCTGATTTTTCTCCATCAGACTTTCTTGTACATGGCTTCAGTGTGTTTCTTTTGTGTTTCATGTCGCTCCTTCACCAGGCTGTAAACTCCTTCAAGGCAGGCTTAGAGTATCACAGGTTCGGCTGTTGATTTGGTGCCCATTACGTGGTGGTCGCGCGATACTGTTAAATGCACAGGTGCACACTCCGACTCGTTCCAGACTTCCCCAGGGGAAGAATCTGCTTTGTTGTCCAGGACCAAGTCTATCTCTTAGGCAAGACACCTGGCTGCTGTCCAGTCAGGTTCTCATTCCTACTCCGTCCTATCAAGTGACAGGGTCCTTCTGATAGACTTCTTTCCACTTGGACCCAGCACCCGCTAAAGGTTTATGTTTTGGTTCCTGGTTTATGAGAAAATTTTGCCAGATCCTATGCTGGGGGCAGGGGCGGGGGCTGGGGAGGTAAGTTGCTTCCCATTTTGAGAAAGCAGTGTTTTGGTGGTCTTGACCTATGTCCTTTTTGCCCTGTCACTCTGGCTCACACCTGTACTTTCTATTCCGCCCAGGTCCTCGGTGGTAGTCTAGCTCTCCTGTTTCCTTCTCCCTCAGCTGTGTGATCCAGAGCGGCCCTAGCTTCTGTTCTTGCATCTGATAAGTGTTTAGCTCCCCTGCTTTTAGTAATCTTCCTTTTCTTTTTGTTATGGCTGGGCAGGTGGAGCATCATCTCCTCCTTTCATCCTTTTATTTAATTAGTATCTGGAAACCTGAGTGTAAGAATTCTATGGGATTCTGGGTTGTCTCAGGAGACAAAATACTCAAGTTCTCACAGTGTAGCTAGGGATGACAAAAATCAGTCGGGTGGTTTTCATTCTTCCCTTCATTCAGATGGTTAGCATGGCTGGGATACAGTTGTAGATGAAAACAAAAATTCTTACGCTCCTTCCTTCCATTTTGATAAGACAGATACAATAATTATACAGCTATATAAACAAACGTTAGGTAAGTGCTGTGTTGAGTTCTGTGAAGGAGGACTCCATCGTGCTGTGTAAATGTTTATTATAAGGATCTGTTCTGGCCAGGAGAACCAGCCAATACAGCTTCTTTCAGAAAGTGAGGGGTAGCTTGAGATTGGAAGTCATGGTAAGAACTCACCAAGCAAGGGCGGCCGGGAGGAGGAATGGAAGATGCAAAAGTCTGTGCTGAGGGGCGTGTGGAGCAGCTGAGGAAGGCTGGGCATCCACAGGAGGCAGAGTGACGTCAGAGGAAGCTGAAACCTCCTAGGGCTAGGTTTGAGGACTCTGGACCATGTGAAGGACTTTTCTCTTATACTGAACAAGATACCTTCAATGTGCTGTGAGCAGGAGAAATAGGGAGGCAGGTATTAAAAGTATTTTTTCAATGAAAGCATGAAATTTGCAGGCAAATGGATGGAACTAGAAAATATCATCCTGAGTGAGATAACCCAATCCCAGAAAGACAATCATGGTATGTACTCACTCATAAGTGGATTCTAGATATAAAACAAAGAACAATCAGACTACAACCCACAGAACCATGGAGGCTATGTATATAACATGGAGGTCCCTAGGACGACTGTGGCTTATAATAAATTTTGGTTTTACTCAATCACTCACTGAGCAAGCCTCAATGAAACATCTCACTATGAAGATAAGAATACATACTCTATCAAGCTGATAATAGAAAAATAAATTAATTAATTTTAAACAATTAAAAAATAAAAATAAAAAAATTTGAAATATTAAACAAACAAACAAACAAACATTTTACTAAAGTAAAAAAAGAGAGAACTAGAGACTCATCATTCCTCTCCACATTCTATTCTTTCCCTTGTTTTATATATTTTAAATTTTTTATTGGTGGATTCTACTGGAGTTTATCGGTGGATTCTGCTGGAATATCCAATGCAGATAAGCACTGGAGAGCTCCTGTTGCAAATCACCCTCTGGAGCGATGGAAGGATCTTTCTACTAGCACGTGGAGGAGACCTGATCTAGTGTTGGTGTGGCCCCAGGGTTCTGTTTATGTCTTTCCTCAGGACAATGAGGTTCTTCTTTGGATTCCTGAGCACTGAACATGCCCTAGGGCTGCTGCTGAAGCCCAACATGACAGAGACCTAATGGGTCTTCATGAAAAAATCTACCCTTCTGATGCCAATGGAGAGTGAGAGCCCAATATCGCCAGCTTTAGCAAGCATTAATGTAAGCCTAGGAACTGTAACCATAAGATTGGATTCTCCAGAAGAGCTGCCAGGTAAAGTCATGCTGGGATCAAGAAAAATGGGCCTTGGCAGTTCGTGTTCCTGGAGTTGTATCCATGCCAGTGGATGTCCACACAATCCAGAAGAGAACTTGACATTGCTGATGCCGCTGTTGCTGTTATAGCAATGGCGCCCACCACTGCTACTCTTTCTGGGATTACCATTTCATAAATGCTTACTACAGCTAGCACAATGGAGACCCTGGCAACAAAAGTAGCTACCACAGTTAGTTAATCTTTCATTCTACTGGGCATGATAAATTTAATTCAGTAGTTATATACATCTCAATTGGCTTTGAAAATTATAAATTTATAAACTCAAGTTCCAGTTGCTTTTGGGATACTATCTTACAAGGACACCAACGTACAGTATGACTCGTTAAGGAAGAGAATGGCTCAGTTGCCTTTAGCCTACTGGCTATGGGTGAGATAGGACCCCTGTTGGTCTTTCCTGTATCGAACACACAGATTGCAAGCCCAATGCCACTTTGAGATCTTTGGCAGCAGTTAACTCTGCAGCTCACACACGATTGAGCCTGTATGATAATGAGTATTCAGAGATGGGTAATACCTGGGGGGCACTCACCAACCTAAGACAGAGCACCTGTGTGGCCTGGGCAGGCGTCTCCATGACAGGTAAGGTGACCTGCTGACGTCCCACGCAACCCAAGTCAGAAGCTCATTTTTTAATAAAAGGGGGACCTGTAGGGCCCTGGCACCCATTTTGGGTAACTGTTGCCTTGCTTGCGGACCTTGACCTTGATATTCCCCCTATGCTAATTCCCTGCCAGGTTCCACCCTCCTGAATGCTTAAGGGAAGTTCCTTGTCTGGTACCCTGAATAATGGGCATTAACAGATTAGAAGCAAGATTGTAAAACATCAGTAGCGAACTTCTGCCCTCTGGGGTCCTCCCATTGTGCTGTAAGCCTGTATTTAAGACCTCCTCTCCCTTCAATAAATGACATTCGGCATTTAAAATTAAAAAAATATATATATATTATATGTATATATAATTGAATGAATACTGTGAATGTAATCTGTGAATACCACAAATGTGATTAGTATCATGAGTATAATTAATGAATATCATGAGTGTAATTTAAAAAATAAATAAAGTCAACAAAAAAAAGTATTTTTTATTTTAAAATTACCAGTGTGAATGCTATGGAGAGTCAGGAGTTGAGTATAAAGTTATTGCTTGGGAAAGGACATGGAAACCCCAGTTAGGATGCTGTAGCGGCAGGTGCAAAAGTAAGATTCAAAGTTAGCAGAGTCTTCAGAAAGTTTAAGCTGTGTTTATCTATTTGGTGCATGTGCTGTGTGTATGTATATATGGAGGTCAGTGGATTAGCTCCTGGGAGTTGGCACTTGCCTTCTACCTTGTGGTCCCCAAGGCTTGAACTCAGGTCATCAGGCCTGGTGGCAAGTGTTCCTACCTGCCAAGCCATCCTGCTAGCTCAGATCTTAAGTTTCCAAGTCCACCCTCACGGTCCTGCTTCTTCTTTTTCTCATTTTAGACACTGTCCCTGTAGCTTACACCAGCCTTGAACTCCTGCCTTAGCCTCCTAAGAACTGGGATTATAAGCATGTGCCATGCCTGGCTTTCATACTCACTCCTATTTAATGTATTTATTTATAAAAAAAATTTTTGAAAGTTGATTTACTATAAAAGGCATAGATACAATAAACAAATTAAATGAGAAATAAAGGATGGCTCAAAGGTGTATAAATGAAATTACACCAGTAAAATCAAGTGCTGTGGAATAATCCCTTTGTACACTGAATATTTGTCATTGTGACTGGTTTAATAAAGAAGCTGACTGGCCAGTAGCTGGACAGGATATAGTTAGATGGGAAAGCCAAATTGAGAATGCTGGGAAGGAGAAAGGGGGAGTCAGGAGACACTAGCCAGCCCCTGAGGAAGCAGGACATGTAGAAAAGGAGCTCACAAGCATGAGCTATGTGGCAAAGCATAGATAAGAAACATGGATTAATTTAAATGTAAGTTAGCTAGTAACAAGCCTGAACTATTGGCTGAACATTTATAATTCATATTAAGCCTATGTGTGGTTACTTGAGAATGGCTGGCGGGACAGAAGCCTCAGCCTATAATCAAAGAGAAAGATAATGACTGTGGTCCATTCAGAATGAAGCTCTGAGTTCCTGCAGTCTAAAGGCAGAGGCTCTTTTCCTTGGTCTGAACATTTGAAGGCCTTTATTATAAAGCAGACATTATGGAACCTTGGTAGGTTAAGATTGTTTACCTGAGACCTCAGGGCTTGGGCTCATAGCATTAATCTATTTAGTTGATTGATCTATGTTTTTTAGAAAGGGTCTCGCTTTGTAACCCAGGTTTGCCTCAAACTCACGATGTAGCACAGGCTAGCCCCAGACTTGCTGTCCTCTGCTTTCCAGGTGCTGTGATTAGAGACTGTGCTGCCAAACCTAACAATATTTGTAGTAGTAAACCACACAGAAATTTTAAAAGAGCAAAGCTGCTTATACGCACTCCTTGTTACAGATGGAGGGATAGAAGAGGGTTAGAAGGGAAACACAGGATAATAGAGGAGGCAAAAAATACAGAGTAGGTAAGAAATCCCTGATGCAGGTAAGGTTCAAAATAGACCCCTTATAGAGTTCCTTGAACACCCTCCCTTACATCATTTTGATTTTCTAGTAGCTATTTAACTCAGATTCACAAATATTTATTCATAGAAAGAATCCTTCCTCCCTCATAACTTGCATTATTCTGGGATAAAAATTTAAAAAAATACCATGCAGAGAAGTGGTAGCCTTGTTTATTAGCTGTTTGCATTCCAACCAATAAAACATAAGGAAATCAAGAACCTTGAAAACAAAATCATGAAGCTAGTCATCCAGGAATCTCAGTGACTCTCTTATGATTTCTCCGCCCAAGGCTTTATTCTCCATACATCCCATCCCATTATCTCCTCAGCAGCATCAGCTCTATATACTGTTGATATCATGTTAGAGCCAAGGCTCAGGAGGATCCCAGGAGAGCCAGAGAAAGTAGGGAACAAGAAGTCACGTAAGTACAGTCACCACCCAAGCCCCGAGCTCTTGAGATAATGGCCCTGATCCATTTTTGATAGTAGGTCACGTTGGTGTAGACTCCAGGAAGTTTTTTGCCACATTCCAAACCCCAGCTCACCACACCTATCTGGGTCCAGACACCATCAGTGTGACATGAAAGAGGCCCTCCAGAATCGCCCTAAGGGAGACAGAAAGGCCAGAGCTCAGCAGTGAGAAGGCCTGGGGGGTCGGGAGGGGACTGTTATCAGTCAGGAGGGATGGAGAGTTCTTCAGAGCCGGACCTGGACTGAGCTGTGCAGCTGCCAGGGAGTTGGACTTCCCACTGCTTCAGGGAGAGCCCACAGGAGTTCTGGAATCACAGAATGTGAAATTGGTAGGGACCTTGGAAAAAATACATTGGTCCTTTCTAAATATTCATCTGATCAACCATGAAAAAGCAAAGGAAAATTAATGTGACATTTCTCATTAAGGTTTTCACTACAGAGCAAGACTTACTCTGTGAAATATACTACTCCTGTCTTTCCGTGGCTTCTTGTTGTCTTTTTAGTGTTAAATGTTCATTTCTTCTATGGAATGAAATGACAGCCATTAGTAATTTGTTCCCTGTTTTGTTTCTTTGTTTTGTAACAGCCTTAAGATATAATGCTGTTCACAGCTTTGTGTGTCTGGTCTTGGGCTCGGCCACACTGTTTTGATGACTGTCACTTTGTAGAAAGTTTTGGAATCAAAGTTTGAGTCTTCTAACTTTGTTCTTCTTTTTCAAGACTGTTTATGGCCACTTGAATTTCTATATGTGTTTTAGTATCAGCTTATTAACTTCTCAGTCTCGCTATCTTTTTTTCCAATTTTATTTTAAACAAACTTTGGCTTTTGTTGACTTTTTATTGTCTTTCTGTTCTCTGCTTCAGTAAATAAAATCCTTATTTTCTTTGTTCTTTTCCCAGGTCTAGTTTGCTCCCCAACCCCCAGTACTGTGCCCTCTCTCCCCCTCCCCCTCTCCCCTCCCCCACCCCATCCCCCTTTCCCTCTCTTTAGTGTCGTCTTTCTCCCTTGTTCCCTTCCTTCCCCGTTTCCTCTTCAATGCTCAAATTGAAACCATGGCCTTGAAACGACTGTACTGTGTCCAGCCTCCTTTCCCAGTGTCTTAAAATAGAGATTAGGTTTTTCACTTGAGATACTCTTGTTTATAGAACTGACATTTACAACTGAGTTTCTCTAACCACTGCTTAAGCTCCACCCATAAAATATATCTTTTTTTTTTTGAGACAGGGTTTCTCTGTGTAGTTTTGGTGCCTGTCCTGGATCTCACTCTGTAGACCAGGCTGGCCTCGAACTCACAGAGATCTGCCTGGCTCTGCCTTCTGAGTGCTGGGATTAAAGGCAATGTGCCACCACTGCCGGGCATTATTACATTTTTTAAGAGCTATAATTTTTCATAAACATACTGAGGTAAACACAATTTTCATCTTTTAATACTATTTCATCACATACTTTTCAAATATCATTCTGATCAACTGTCAGCCATCAAAGTTTGTGGGTATTACTCAATGGTAGAGACTTGCCTAGCATCCGTGAGGCCTTGGGTTTGACTCCCAGCACCACAAAAACAACCAACCAACCGAGCCACTGCTTGGACCTTTATTCCATTCAAGTATATGCTGTATTGCCCTGGTAAATCCAGGCTGCCGGCTTGCAATCTTTCTCTCTCCCTCTCTCTCCCTCTCTCCCTCTCTCCCCCTCCCCCCCTTCCCTCCTTCCCTCCCTCTCTCTATCCTTTCGCCCTTCACTTTTTAACTGCCTGTGGTAGCTCTGAGCTCTGTCCCCGGACCTCAAGTCATCAAGACTATGGGTTTCTATTGAAGTTCGAGCTACCAGATAAGCTAAGGATGGTCCTAAGTGAAAACCACTTAAAAACCAAGTGTTCTTCTTTTTCTTCTGAGGATTAACCCCAGCTTCTGTCTGCTTTTCACCTCTCTCCACTGCAGCAGAGGTGCTCTGAGATAAGCAGTAAAGACTAGAGCACACGTTCAGTGCACACAGAACAGTCTCCAGAACAGATTTATCCAAGGCTGTAAGCTGAGCCCCAGTACAGTTAGGGAGATTGAAATCATACAAAGGAGGGTCCCTAATAACAACAGGATAAAACTAGAAACAAGTAACAGAAAAATATGGAAAACTCAGATCTGAGGTAGTTAACATATTCCTAAATAACCAATGAGCCAAAAAAGGAAATCACAACATAAATTAGGAAATAGTTAATAGAAATGAAGTAAAGATACATCTTGCCAGGCGGTGGTGGTGCACGCCTTTAATCCCAGCACTCGGGAGGCAGATCCAGGCAGATCTCTGTGAGTTCGAGGCCAGCCTGGTCTACAGAGCGAGATCCAGGACAGGCACCAAAACTACACAGAGAAACCCTGTCTCAAAAAAAAAAAAATGTAATAACAAGTGGCCACATTGGTCTAGATCAGTGGTTCTCAACCTATGGGTGGAGACCCCTGGTGGGGTGTTGAAGGGTCCATTTCACAGGGGTCACATATCAGTTATCCTGCATATCAGATATTTATATTACGATTCATAACAGTAGCAAAATTACAGTTATGAAGTAGCAACAAAAATAATTTTATTTTTGGGGTTCACCATAAGGAACCATGAGAAACTGTGTTAAAGGGTCACAGGATTAGGAAGGTTGAGAACCACTGGTCTAGATCAATAGTTTTATATTTGAAGGAATTAAACTGATATAGGTCCAACATTACAGAAAAAAACAATCAAAATACAGAGTTGTGGGTGCTGGAGCAGTTAAGAGCACTGACTCCTCTTCCTGAGGACCTGGGTTCGATTATTAGCACCCACATGGCAGCTCACAGCTGTCTGTAACTCCAGTTCCAGGGGACCCAACACCCATGGCAAAACACCAATGCACGTGAAAAACAACAACAAAACAGAGTTGTGGAGCCTAGTACCAAGGCATATATCTATAATACAACTCCCACATCTCAGGCTCAGGGAACTTATGGAAGAAAGAGCAGAAGGATTATTTAAAAGGCAAGGGTTCCAGGAGTTTGCTGTGAGACTATGTGTCCTAGTAACGTCAGAAGCTACACAGGGTCTCACCAACATGACTGCCCAAATGCGAGCTGAACAAAGACAACAACAGACATGCCAAAGTGGACAGGGAAAAAGCCCAGGAGGCCTCAGCCCTACACAAAGGACTGTAGGCAACTAAGGAATGCTGAGGCAGAGATATGGTCTTCCCCAGGAAAGAGCGCACCAATTGGTTATCTAATACCAAATGGTCAGCCCTAAAAACATATATGCAAGCAACATTATACAGACTGAGCAGGTTATAGTTATGTATTTAGGAATGTGTGTGTGTGTGTGTGTGTGTGTGTATGTGTGTGTATACACATATGTAACAACCATGAAATGAAGATGGAGGCTATGCATTTGAAAGAGATCAAGGAGGAGGCATATTGGAGGGTTTAGAGGGAGGAAGTGAAAGAGGGAAATGATGTAATTGTAATCTCAAAAATAAAGTAAAATAAATTGAAATATTGATATAGGTCAGTTGCTTTGTCCAGCATAGCTCAAGAATTACTGTCAGAACCATCATGGCTTGGGTCATAATTTACTGTCAATAACAGAGGAAAACAACTTAGAGCCACAGTAAGATCTCCTGGAAGGAAGGAAGGAAGGAAGGAAGGAAGGAAGGAAGGAAGG
>CABHPQ010149488.1:0-47938 GCA_902168405.1 Peromyscus aztecus
ACACACACACACACACACACACACACACACACACACACATATATATATCTGACACCACCTATCTCAGTGTCCTACAGATCTGCCCACAGTTAAATTTATCTAGCACTTCCTCAGTTGAAGTTCTTTCTTCCAAGGGGACAAGAGATTGTGTTAACTTGGTAAAAACTAGCCAGCACAGATAGCCATGATTTTTGTTTTGTTGTCTAGAGAGCAATAACCCAGAGGTTAGCAATTTATTTCTATTGTTTACATTTTACAGCGTTAAAAATCCTCGAACATGCTAATCAAGTGCTCTACCACCGAGTTACTTGAGGGGACTCCTTAGTTTACAACTTAAGTTATCTTTTAATATGTCTGAAAGTTAATGATTATCAATACCACCCTAGTGTGATATTACAAAAAAATATAGAACAATGCATTGTGAGCATGTATATTTTTAGTATAATTTTGTTAATTTCTTATTCTCTTTTGCATTTTGTTTCTCTGCCATTAAAATTACCTTGCGCCATTCAAATACAAATTTAAATATATATTCTTTGCACGTGGCATTAATTGCTTTTTTCACTGTTGCACCAGAATACCTGGCAAATCTAACTTAGGGAAAGGTTTAATTTTGGCTCAGTCTATCACAGCAGAAAAGAAATAGCAGCAGGAGGCCGGGCAGTGGTGGCGTACGCCTTTAATCCCAGCACTCGGGAGGCAGAGGCAGGCGGATCTCTGTGAGTTCGAGGCCAGCCTGGGCTACCAAGTGAGTTCCAGGAATGGCGCAAAGCTACACAGAGAAACCCTGTCTTAAACCCCCCCCCCCCAAAAAAAGAAAAGAAATAGCAGCAGGATCAGGGAGCAACTGGTCACGTGACATCTGTGTCCGGAAAGCTGGGAGAGCTGTGAATGCTGATTCCCACCTTGCTTTTTCTTTTTGAACAGTCAAGGACGCCTGAGCATGAAGTGGTGCCATCCATATCCCATGTAGATCTTCACATCCTAGTTAACTCAGTCTGCAAAACGCCTCACAGACATGCAAGAAGACTTGCCTGCAAGGCGATTCTAGAGTCTTGGAAATTGACTATGAACATAAACCATTTCACAGTTTCCGACAGTTCTGCATAATTCCACCAGTGAATATGCTTTTGTGTGTCTAGGATACTTTATATTGCTTTAGAAATCTGAAACTGTAGAACAATAAAGAAAGTCTGGATGTGCTCCTGGGAAACAAAATTAACTGAACCTGTAGAGTTAAGTCATATACATTGGAGAAAATGAAAGGCTGCATAAATATTTTGGACCACTAGGTGGTAGTCCTAAAACATAGATGTGCAATGAGACGCTTCTGTTTTCCAAATAGTCATTGATCATTTCTGGCTTGATTTTTAATGTAAAATTTAAACTGATGAGTTTCTGACATAAAAATCTTGCTACTGAACTTCTACACGATATAATACATTTTGTTCACATTTTAAAATACAGTAATATATAAGATTATATAAGATATTTACTCATGGTTTATTTTTTAAAATAAATTTCTGTTTAAAAGAACCATAAAGTTAGTGCAAACTCAATACTATATTTGCATGTTATTCCTATAAATATTAAAATTAGCGTTATGGAAGCATTAACACAGTTTTAAGGAATAATTCCTACATGTTCAGATGTTAACGTAATTGGGTCTATATAACTTTGTAAGGTATCTATCTATTTTGTTGTCTGTCATGACAGTTTGAAGTCAAATTGTAAACCACAAAACACATTTCTATGATAATATAGACCCATTAAATTAATCCAAAACCATTATACATGTATATACACGTATCACTTATCCAAGGTCTCTGTGTAAATGAGAGGACATTAATTATCACAAGTTTACATATACGTTTTTAAAGAGGAAATTCCTTAGAAATGTCAGTTAAATAGCCCTCTTTAGGCCATAGTGACAACACTTGTTATGGTTAGAAGTGATCATGTAAGTAGACACAGTTATAAGCTTTTTCCCCCATCTCTGCTTAATTAAAACCTATATATGCTTTTAAAATCAAGTTAAATTCGGAAAAGAGAATCAGACACACCACCCCTGACAAAGAAGATATTAATCCAGCTCAATGACAACTCTGAAGGGTAATATTTTTCTTTTTAAATCTGAATAAATCTTTTAACTTTTGAGAGAGATTAATAAACATTGAAATCATTTTCTATTGAAAATCTAGTTCTGTAGTAGTTGAATGTAAGAATAAAGTTTCCAATCAAACTAATGAGGCTAATCTGTTATACTAGCAGAGAACATTAAAAATAGATTTTCCTACTAAGTTTGTGTGTGTGTGTGTGTGTGTGTGTGTGTGTATGTGTTAATACTGCTAAACCCAGTGCCAGAATCTCCTTTGACATGTGAAGAAAAGTCACACAAATAAGATCTACTTTTTAATGTGTAGAATGTTTAAGGAAAAAACTTCCGGAAGTGTCAGAACTAGCTTCAGCTGTCAACTTGACATAAAGCTAGTGCCACCTTGGGAAAAGTCAGCACAGCTGAAGCATTGTCTGGATCAGTTTGGCTTGTGGCCATGTTTGTGAGGTATTTTCTTAATCAGTAATTGATGAAGGAGTGTCCAGCTCACTGTGGGTGGTGCCATTCCTAAGCTGGTTTGCCTCGGCTGTTTCAGAAGCTAGCTGAGCAAGAGCTGGAGAGCAAGTCAGCAAGCAGCATTCCTCCATGGTCCCTTCTTCCGTTCCAATCTCCAGGTTCCTGCCTTGAGCTCCTGTTCCACCTTTTCTTGATGACAATGGACTGTAACCCACAAACTGAAACAACGCCCATTCTCTGCTAGATGGACTTGGTCAATGTTTTGTCCCAGTAGACAAGAACATATTAGAATAGGAAGTTATCGATGTAAGTAAAGAAATAATGTTAAAGCAGAGGACACAATGAAAAGTCTGTTTAGCATGGTTTCTGATTCATTTTGATCATTCAATGACATTGGGATATTCCTAATTAACCTGAGAGACAAACTTGATGTCTATGACTTAAAACACACTCAAGTCAAAACCAAATTTGCAGATGAGCTATATTTGAGCACATGGAACAAAGATCTATGGAGAGAATGATTGCTAGAAGCAGGATCCTGGTTTTGGACTTAGTTTATTAGGAGAATTATTCTCTTGTGTTTTAATAAACAGTCACTGTTAGGTTGAATCAGAAATATTCCCCCATAGGTTCATGTATTAAAGGGTTGTCCTTAGAAAGGTGCTACTGGTAGATAGTAATAAATGTTAGAGATAGGGAGTACCAGGAGATACTAGGTCATTGCTGGTATAGTCTGGGAAGGAACTATAGAATTCTGGTATCTAATCTTTTATATTTGAATGTGAGATGAGTGGCCTCCTCTGCAGTAAAGTTCCAACTATCTGTAGACACAAAATAAGAGGCCAATAAGTCATGGGCCAAAACCTCCACTGTGAGACAAAGTATATCTCTTATATATTATTTATTTATTCATTTATTTATTTGGTGTTTGCTTTTTTGAGACATTGTTTCTTTGTATAGCCTTTGCTGTCCTGAAACTAGCTCTGTAGATCAGGCTGGCCTGAGTCCACAGGGGTATCTACCTGCCTCTGCCTCTCAAGTGCTGGGATTAAAGTGTGTACCACCACTTCCAGCTGATTTCTTACCTTTTAAGGTTGGTTTTCTTGATATTTGTTCCTGTAACAGATTAATATGCCTATGCAATGTTCCAGGTATCTTTTACTTACCTTTCAAGTGCACATATTGAAAGATAAAGAGGATTGGGAATATTTTAGGTCTTTTTTTTTTCCTCGGGTTTTTTTTTTTTTTTTTTTGTGACAGGGTTTCTCTGTGAAGTTTTGGTGCCTGTCCTGGATCTTGCTCTGTAGACCAGGCTAGCCTCAGACTCACAGACAGTCACCTGGATCTGCCTCCTGAGTGCTGGGATTAAAGGCTAGTGCCACCACCACCCGGCGATATTTTAAGTCTTACACTATGGTGTTGCAGCATCTTGATTTCTCATACATCTAAGCAAATAAAGACTTGGATACAGTATTTGAATTTTCAGACTAAATGAAAATATGCACTCCAGGAAGATAACATCACTCCAGGCCACAGAGTATCTTTGAAATTCATTTTAGGGGATGGGGACAAAGTCTCATTTATCTCAGTCCAACAAACTCATTACATGGGAAAGAAGAGTATGATCTTGCACCTCTGGCCATATTGCGTCCACTTGTTGGGTGTTGGATTTACAGTTGCACCATCTCAAAGTTTTATACACTGCTAGGAAACAAACTCAGGACTTCATGAATGCTAAACAAATACACTATCCAGTCCTCCTGATTGTTTTTAAACGTTATGACTGCCATAAGTCAACTAGGGAAATGTAACAAGGATAGATATGAGAAACACAGACAACAGAAAGCAGCCCTCAGCAGACTCTGATAATACAGCTGTTATAGCAACTTTAAAATAAATGTGCTGTACACATTGGAGAAAATGACAGCATAGCCTGAGAATTTCAGCTCAGGTCAGTAAAATTAAAATGAAACTGAAAAGGGTTGCACTTAATAAAACCCAGAATACAAATAAGTGAAGTAGCGCAATGGTGATTTTAAAAGTAGGCTAGAAACAACTTCAGGCAATATTATCACATTTTGACAGGACTAGAAAGACACTGAAGGGGAAGTACTGAGAAACAAGGGCATGGGGATTATAAAAAGAACAAAACCAAGTTGATGAAATGGCTCTGATGGTAAAGTCACTTGCAGCCAGACCCAGCAGCTTGTTTTGAGTCCTTTGGACAAACCAGGTTGAATAGCAGAGCTGGCTCCTGTACGTTTTGGTTTGATTTCCATATATGTGTCCTGGTATGTGTGCTAACAAATTAAAACGAACAAAAAATACTAGTGATATCTTAAAATATTTCTGCTTTTATGAGAGAGGATAGATAGATGACAGACAGATAGAAAGACAGACAGACAGATAGATTGATTGATGGATAGGTGATAGAAGAAAGAAGATAGAGAGGGGAGATTATGAAGTTAGGTAGGGAAGGAGGTGGAAGGATATGGGAGGAGTTCACACAGGGGAAAGAATTATCAAAATATACTAATATATTTTAGGGAAAAATTAATAAAGAAAAAGAGCAAAAGAAACAGAAAATACACTCATGGGTAGGTCTAAAAGTGAAGAACACAGGGAACTAAAAATGACCTATGTTATATGCATCATATGTGTGTATGTATGCATCTGTGTGCATGTACATGTTTGTGTATGCATATGTGTGTGTGTGTGAGAGAGAGAGAGAGAGACAGAGAGAGAGAGAGAGAGACAGAGAGAGACAGAGAGAGATAGAGAGAGACAGAGAGACAGAGAATTCATTTAAGAATTTAATTGGAGTTACCCTCAGCAGGAGATAATTTTATTTCCAGAAGCCATGAGTTACACAAAAACAAACAAACAAACAACAGCAACAAAGAAAACTGCATGTCAAATAAATGATACTTCTTGAGTTGTTAGTCAAGGATATCCCACCGAGTATCCCAAATAAGACAGGCTATTGCTATTGCTTTCAGCTGACAATCATAACTTGATGATGAGACCCTATTCCTGAAGACACCACACATTTGTTCACTATGTAGAGAGAAATCAGTTGGCACTGACCAGAAAGCTTTTTCTCTGTTGCTTTCATTGTACTAGAAGATGTTGTGTGTGCTGGTAGAGGGACAAAAGAAAGCAACAGCCTTTCTGAGCTGTGGATTCCGTAAGCTTCCCTAATAACCAACCGGAGTCTATTACTCATGGTGGGACACCTTGCACAGCATTGATGTGGGGTGGAGGGGCTTGGACTTGCCTCATCTGAATGTACCAGGCATTGCTGACTCCCCTTGGGAGGCCTTACCTTTTCAGAGGAGTGGATGGGATGGGTTGGGAGGAGGAGGCTTGGGAGGAGCTTGAGGATGGATGAGAGGGGTCTCGGCAGTTGGTATGTAAAATGAATTAAAATATCCCTTAATAAAGAAAAAGTATTTTAGGAAAAAAGAACAATCTGGCAAGATAGAGTCATAGAATGTAGCTTTTTATATCTTTGAACTATTTAATTGGAGAATTATAGAAATGTTTGGAATTTGGGGCTGGAAATATCATTGGGTTCTCAGAGCTTGATGGGTTGTTCTGGTACAAGCTTGGAAGATAAGATTTCTGAAAGAAATGTGGACCACAAAGGTTCAGTTTGTGGGGTTTCAGAGGAGAGCAAGAATTAGATGGAAACGGGCCAATCTAATATTTTGATGGAAAAATCTGTGTGCTGTATGACCCCATGGAGCTACATGGTGGAAATGGAGGGAAATGACTGCACAAAGTCGTCAGGTGACTTATTCAAGCTGGTGCACATGTGCATATACACAGACACACATACATGTACTAAATAAATAGATAAATTGATTGATAGATAGATAAATAGATAGATATAGATATAGATAGATAGGTAGATAGATAGATCGATAGAGAGTGACAGAGAGGATAGATGATAGATGATAGATTGATGATAGATAGATGGATAGATGATAGATAGATAGATAGATAGATAGATAGATAGATAGATAGATAGATAGATGATAGATAGATAGACAGACAGATAGATAGATAAATTAGGGGTTAGTGGGATTCCTCGGAATTTAAGAGCATTTGCTGCAATGACAGTGGACTGGAGTCCCAGCACCCACATCTAGTGACTCATATCTGCCTCTAAAGTCCAGCACAGGGGATCCAATGCCTTTTCTGGTCTTTGGTGAGACCTCTGGTGAGAGGTTCTCTCTGGTGAGAACCTGAACCCACTTGTGCATCTATATATGCACACACACACACACACACACACACACACACACACAAACACACACACACACAAATAAAGCTAAAATAATTCTTAAAATAGTAAGCAATTCAATGCACATAAAATTTATGAACTTAAGACTTAAATGTGATATTTGAACACGTGAATGATATTTGATATCTCAAGGAAACACACATTGCTTTTTTGGAACAAGAATTTTAGGTGTTTACTGTTGCAATGAATGAGCTTAAAGACGAGAATGGTTTATAAAATCTTAAATTGAGGCTATAACTATGCCTAGTGAGTAAGAATTCCTTGTGCCAGCCTGAACTCAGGGTTGGGGACAAGGACAAGCAAAGATATGAGCTCTCTACTTCCTTTGCAGGACTTTGAATGTACAATGCTTAAATGCTCTCTTTTAATTCTCACTTAGTTTGCATATATCACATGAGTCCCATCCCGACTCTTTGCTTTTCTCTACTCAATTTGATTTTCCAAATTTAATACCTCATCTTCATTTGATTAATCTAGATGGCTAGTTATTTGGTTACTTACTAAGTTAAATTCTATAGTTGCATGCATTGAAACTGTAAAACAGAATTCTGAATTATATTTACTCACAATTATATTTCACTAATTAATTTTAATAATTATAGCTTGATGAGTTTCAGTTTTTAAATGTAATGATTACATTTTATGTAAATTATCACTTAATAGAAAAATACTAAGAATCTTATTACTATAATAAGGGCTCGGTTATTTAAAGTGATGGTAATGAAAGTGAATTTAATAAGTTTTCTTTGTAGGACAAGAGAAGAACATTTGAATATTCTCTTTACTTGATGCAAAAATAATGGAACATGAGTGTATAATTTACATGTCATTTCTTCTTGTAATGAATTTTTCCTTTGTTTAAAATTGCAAAGGAGGTTTTTAGAAAGAGTAAAATGGAAACAATGGTAATCATTCAAATAAAAATGTATTTCATATTCAATTTATCTACATTTTCATGGAAAATATAAAGGGATGGGCTCTTTAATTTCATGTGAAACCGAATGTGACATTCTCACTGAGATTTATGGAGTGTTGCATAGAGGTAAGTTATGATATTCATACTCAAGTACTTACTAACATATCATTCTTTTCCTGTGTCAAAATCACACTCTAAAATTTCCTTTAATGGCTGTCCTCTCATTGGATTTTTGCCAATGAATACTAAAAATAGCAGTAATAATTATACAAGGAAAATTTAGTTTCTAACGTGATTGCTGTGGTCGGGGGAAAATTAGCTAAGTTTTGTCTTATTGTCAGCCTACTAATAATTAAAGTTAATGTCCTACTATTTTAAAAGTTTTGTTATCATGAATTTTTATGTTAAAATACTCATATTTTTTTATTTATTTATTTTTTTTGGTTTTTCGAGACAGGGTTTCTCTGTGTAGCTTTGCGCCTTTCCTGGAACTCACTTGGTAGCCCAGGCTGGCCTCGAACTCACAGAGATCCGCCTGCTTCTGCCTCCCAAGTGCTGGGATTAAAGGCGTGCGCCACCACCGCCCGGCAAAATATTCATATTTATTTAATTGCTTGTGCATATGTGTGTGCCTGAGTGATGTATATGTAATATAAGCATGCTGAAGTACATGGAGGTCAGAAAAAGTCAGATCCCCTGTAACTGAAGTTACAATTGTGAACCATCATGTGGGTGCTGGCAGCTGAATGCAGGTCCACTGTGAGAGGAGAATGTGTTTCTAACCACTGAGCAACCTCTCAAGCCCTGTTATTACGAACTTTCTTAATATACTTCTAAGTCAAAAATGACAAGGTTCCAGACACTGATTGAAATATGCAGTTCCAATATCATATGCATACACAAACATGCACATACACACAGGTGAAACATACATGCATATGACACATATAAAATAGGTCCTTTTTAGTTCCCTGTGTTCTTCACATTTGGACCTACCCCTGATTATATTTTCTGTTTCTTTGCTCTTTTTCTTTATTAATTTTTTTCCTAAAACATATTAGTATATTTTGATAATTCTTTCCCCTGTGCCAACTCCAATATCATGTGTGACTCTACAAGGAGTAAATCTCTAGTTCACACCTGTATACAGCATTATCAAATTTATTACATATAGCTTTTTTTTTTTCTGATGGAGTCTCACTGGATATACAAAACACTCTTAAGGCCAGATCCTATGCCTTGAAGTAGATGACCAACACAAAAGACTCAAAGTCATTTTTGGAAATTCTTTGTTCCATAAAACTGTGCCAATGTCTGTGTGTGTGTGTGTGTGTGTGTGTGTGTGTGTGTGTGTGTATTATAGTTTCTAGTTTTGTGTGCAAATATGTGTATGTTTCTGTGTCTATATTTTTTCTTTCTTGAACTCTTTCTTGGCTATTTTTCTTCTGTTTGCTTGTTTTGTCCTATTCTGTTTAATTTTATTTTATGTATTATTATTGTATTGTTATTACCATTTTTATTAGATTCACATATGTATCCTAACATGAAACAAAAAGAAAGGGTGCAGATTTGGTTGTGTGGAGAAGTGAGGAGGATCTGGAAGGTGTTGGGGGAAAGGACCCATGATTCGAATATATTGTATATCCTTAAAATTTTTTCCATTCACTGGTTGTAATAGTTTATGCATTGCCTGAAAAGCACATTTTCTTCTATTTATCTGAACTTTCCAATCCTATATATATATTTCCTTTAGTATTAGTTCTTTCAGAATTTTGTAAAATGTGCTTTGCTTACATTCACTACCGCTGCTTCCCTGCAGATCCGACTTCACGTCCTTGTTTGAAAAATGACCCATCAGGTCCAGTTTGTGCTGCCTGTATATCTTTGTAAGCTTGGCCTACCACTGGACAGTGGTCAACTTACCAGAGTTTACACTCTTAACGAAAACTGACTCTCATCCAACAACTATCACTAGCTAATAGCTCCTCAACTGATGGCAAGAGATTGTTCCTACCTACCTTCTTCATGGTGGGACTTTCCTCTGACTTGAATTTGAACAGGAATTGTGTGTACTGAAATAGCATACATAGACACAACAATAGTAATTAAAATAGTGTGAATTTTGGAGGAGCCACATGTGACCGGTTTGAGGAATCAGAAAGAATGGGAGGGTGATGTAGATAGCAGGGATCATATACAAATTTCTCAAAAATTTTTATTTTGCCGATATTATGATACAATTACACCATTTAACCCTTTCCTTTCCTCTATCCACACCTTTTTGTATATTTGTATACTCCCCTTGCTCTCCTTCAAATTCATGGCTTCCACATTCTTTAATTGAAATATATATGTACATACAGATAGATAAAAATCAATATACGTGCATATACTAATTCTTAAATACATAAACACGACCTTCTTAGTTCATATAATATTACTGATATTTATGTGTTTTGAGGACTTAGCATTTGGTATTGGGTATATATAATATCCCTAAACACATACAGGCATACATGTACACACATATACATTCCTAAATACATAAATACAACATGATCACTACATATATTGTTACTTATATGTATGTTTTCAGGACTGATGTTTTGGTATTGGATAACCAGTTGGTGTGCTCTTCCTTGGGGCATACTTCTCCCTGTCTCAAATTTCTGTAGTTTCCTGTAGTTCTTTGTGTGAGGCTGACGAGACCTGTGCTTTTCTCTGTCCACTTAAGCATGCCTATTGGTGTGGTCTTTGTTCAGGTTATGTTTAGGAAGATATTTTATTGAGACTTTATGAATGTAGCTTCTGAAGTTTCCAGAAGACATCCCCACGTACTCCATTTTTGCAATGATTCTTGAGACTTAGGAAGGATAAGAAACTTGAATGTGTTGAAAAGTTAGGTTTATGTACATTACCACTGTATTCATCTATTTAGGTTGTCTAAAGTGAGTATGTTCAATAAACTAATTGTGGCATTGGAGAGTGAAATATTTGGAGCAATTGGTTTTTCAAATTGAAGAAGAGCCTTCAATTTCACTGTTGTATAATAGTCTCTTCTGAGATGGAAACATTCCCTCTTGCAGGGAAGCTCCTTAAAAAGGAAGATAAAGAACTCAAAATAAGCTTCGGGAAGTCCCTGAAACTGACCAGATTCACTTGACCCCTTTCTGCCAAAGTAAGCAATAGGAACAGAGTGGTCAAGAAGCCTCTCAGAAGAGAAAAGTTGAAAAGGAGATTCTGATACCAGAGCAGCTTCCTGGAAGAAGCAGACATCAACTGAGCTGTCTGGAAGAGGTATAGACCAGAGGCATCTGGATAGGGCACTCTCCATCCTATTGAGCTGCCTGCAGATTGCCTAGAAAGCTCCAGATTGCCAGCTTTTGTGAACTGTCCCCCATGCTAGGGTGGGCTTCAGTGATGGATGCAGCTGCCTGAGCATCATTTTTGCTTCTTTAAGTAACCACTCACTCGTATCCCTGTAAATAAGTCAAATAAAACTCATCAATTCCTACCGCCAGGATACCTTTACATTCAGAGTTGCAACACCTGCATTGGGGAAGCCTTTCCCCTCAGGGCTGTAAAACTTACAGGAAGTCCACTAGTTCTGGAGCTTTGGAGACTTTCTGTTAATTAAATCAGCTTGAATCCTTGTCTGTCCTGAGCTCCAAACCTGATCCTACAGTGCTTGTGTTCTTGCAAGTGTTTTTGGAGTCAGCAAATGGTAATTACATTAGGTAGAATCTATGTTATACTTATGATCCATTCATTACTTCTCAAAGGAGATTATTTGTGGCAACTTAAAAATCAGTTTTCATGTTTGGAGAAATAATTCAGTTGTTAAGACCATGTATTGATCTCTTAGAAGACCTGAGTTCAGTTCTCAGCATCTGTGTTAGATGGTTCCGAAGGCATAGAATTCCAGCTTCAAGGAATCCAGTGAATTTTTCTGGATGACACATGTATCTGAACATACATAGCATACACCCCCACCTCCACACATATGTCATTAACAATATTTAAAAAGATCTGAAATGAATTTTCTTGCTCTATGAAATGATGTAATACATAAAATTATCTATAATTTTAACACAACATCCATTTTTTCTGCTATCAGGATAATAATTCCAACATTTACATTCAAAATGGCAAAGTGTATATTTTTGTCTTGATCAAATATCTAGAACACAATAACTTTTATGCAAATAAGGTATATTTTCAAGCTTTTTCTTAACCTAACACTCATAAAGACTTAACGAGAGGGGGCTAGTTATCAAATGACAAGGTACAGTTGTGCTGACGATATGGACCAAACCCAAAACTGACACTCGAAGAAGGAAGAAATTCTTACATATAAAAAGAGATCTCCAAGCAGTGACAGGTCAGTCTGGACTGTCTACAGGATTTTTTTTTCCTGATTCTCTCTTAGTCCCGGGAGTCACTGTTTATTCACAAGCTAGTTCTCTTTGCATGGAGATGGGACAAAAATACACTATATAGCCGGGCGGTGGTGGCGCACGCCTTTAATCCCAGCACTCGCGAGGCAGAGCCAGGAGGATCTCTGTGAGTTCAAGGCCAGCCTACTCTACAAAGCGAGATCTAGGATAGGCTCCAAAGCTACACAGAGAAACCCTGTCTCAAAATACCAAAAAAAAAAACAAAAAACAAAAAAACCCCACTATATGACTAGAAAAACGCTGTTTTGAATATATTTCTTCTATTTTAAAAATGGAATTTTAAATCAAACTAACAATTCAATTTTGGAGAGTTTCATACATTTGAAGATTGTAGTTCATAAAAAATTTATCACATGGCTATCATCTGAGAGTATTTGCATTAAGGATACTGAATACATTTGGTAACAATATTTGAATATCAGATAAATGTGTGAGGTGTCCATTTTATATTTACTTTTTAGTCATTTATAAAAAATATTAAATATAAAAAGAACATCCATTTATATTTTATCACATATTTTTATTAGTTACTTAACTGCTTTCTATTTTTTAAGAATATAGTTCCAAAAACCATATTTGTTGCTGATATTTCCCATGGCAAATAAGTAATTCTGATTCTGGACATTTCACTAATAGTATTTCTACCAGTAAATTTATGTTTTCTTCCAGTTCTTTGAGCTTAATTAATTATTTATTCACAATTATAGTATAAATTTTATTCTTTCTACTGAAAAGGATATGGTTAAAGAGAGTAGTTTTAGTGCTGTGCAGAATTGTAAACTGCATGATCATCGTTTTTCTCCAATTACTTGTGGAAATTGTATGCCATTAAATAAAAACGTCATATTATTTGTATTTATTATTGACTTCTTCTTCACAGTTCTTCACTTCCTCCTTTTTTAAAAATTTTATAATTTAATTTAATTTTACATATCAGCCACGGATTCCCTTGTTCTCCTCCTTCCCGGACACCCCCCCCCAGCCCACCTCCCCATTTCCATCTCCTCCAGGGCAAAGACTCCCCTGGGAATTGAGTTCAACCTGTAGATTCAGTTCAGGCAGGGCCAGTCCCCTCCTCCCAGGCTGAGCCAAGTGTCCCTGCATAAGCCCCAGGTTCCAAACAGCCAGCACATGCACTGAGGACAGGTCCGTGTCCCACTGCCTGGATGCCTCCCAAACAGATCAAGCTAATCAACTGTCTCACTTATCCAGAGGGCCTGATCCAGTTGGGGGCTCCTCAGCTATTGGTTTATAGTTCATTTCCTTCTTGATGTGCCATGATAACACAGATAACTCATTCTCCTCTGGTTCCTCATTCCTACCCAAATCCTTCCACATTTATGTCTTGAGGAAGTTCTGGGCCTTTTAAAACTTCTGCCTGAGTGGAACTCAGCCAGCACTGGCTTTCAGGCGACTTCAATGTGTACATGACCTTGCCTCCACTGTCTCATACCTCCTTGGTATGTCCATTTGGACCGTTTAATATTATTCTACACGTGTAAGAGAGAATTCTTCATTCAAAGGAGTTGTTTTAATTAATAATTCTTTTTTTTCTTGTCAGGAATTATTATTTTTTTTATAATTTAACTTAATTTTACATATCAGCCACGGATTCCCCTGTCCTCCCTCCTCCTGCACCCTCCCCCGCCACACTTCATCACCCCAATTCACCCTCATTCCCATCTCCTCCAGGGCAAGGACTCCCCTGGGGATTCACCTCAGCCTGGTAGATTCAGTTGAGGCAGGTCCAGTCCCTCCTCCCTTCACCCAGGCTGAGCAAAGTGTCCTTGCATAGGCCCCAGGTTCCAAACTCTTATCCAATGACTGATGGAAGCAGATGCAGAGATCCATGGCCAGGCCCCAGGTGGAGCTCCAGGCGTCCAATCAGCGAGAAAGAGGAGGGATTGTATGAGGGAGAATTGTTGAGACCGTGATTGGAAAAAGCACAGGGACAAATAGCCAAACTAGTGGAAACACATCAACTAATTAATAATTCTTAAAGTGATAAGTGTTTTTATTTCCATTTTGTAGATTCCTAACTTTAAAGAGTTTGCATATCTCCAAAGAAACTATGGATAATAATTAATATTTTTCTTTTATTGAAAACATTAACAGGGGAGACAGAATCATAGCTAGATATTTCTCATCACCAAATGATGCTTCAGTACTGAGAATAACATGGACATATATGTTGTATTTCACTTACAATTTAATATATATTTGTTAAGTTATATTTATTATACTTCTGAGCTATTTTTATTTACTAATACTCTTGTCCATCAAAGTGATAAAAATGGAAATAAAAAAATCTTTATGCAAGTTTATACATCATGCAATTATTGACTTATGTATTTTTGCTTTTTATTTGTATGCAAATATTTTCCCAAATAGAAAATGTTATTCAAATAAAATAATAATAAATTAAAGTGATAAACATAAACAAACAAACAAACAAACAAACAAATAAATAAATGAACAAATAGATAAACATTCAGTTTGAAATAGCGAGGGAAAGAAGTGTATGGGACATTCATGCTGGTGATTTCAGAATCTGAACACTAGGTGGCGCAGCTAATCCATAAATCTGAAGCACAAAATGCTTAGGAGGGCTTCACTTTCTTAGAAGTCGAGTCTGGTTTGAGTCAACTTTTAATTTATTATAACAATTATTTCGATAAAGTAGCCATTTCTCATTATACACTTCCAGTACTTTTATTCTGATACAGGAATGGTTTGATTTATACACGTTACACACTTAAAAGCACACAGAGGATCAGAAGTTCTTACATGTTCTGCATATGTACCCCTTAATAACAAGGCAACATCAACCACTGAATCAGAATGGTTACACTGTTAATGCACAGGAAACATTCCTGTTTGTTATGAAATCACATCTACAAGGCGGTACAATAAAAAGTCTCTACTTTTCAACTAGCTTATCAGAAGTCATCCATTTACAAAACTTAATAAGGAAAGATTATTTAAAATGCCTACTCAAACGACTCCTCTACATGACAAAGGATGGATATAAATGGGAGGTAATTGTTATCAATTGGTTCTTTTTTTTCTTCCATAAATCTAAATATAAGCTTCTGTTTTGTGGAAAATGGTAAGAATTATAATATTTTTGCAGAAAAAATGTATTGGTTATCCTTTGCTATGTGAACATGTAAGCAACAGATTTTATATCAAGTCAATTGTCTGTCACAGGGAACGTTGACAGAAAGTGTGTTTGCAGAAAAAGAAAATGGATGAGCCATGTATCCTAACAGGATCTTTTCTCAGCAACTTTGATGTGTCCTTTGTTTTGAAATAGCACAGATCCCATACGAAGGTTCTCATTTTAGCTACTTCAAGGTAATAATTTACATAGTGTTGAAGAACTTGAAAAATCCACAAACATAATACTTGAGCACACCCATTTCAAGGTTTGAGATGATTCACAGAATGTACTTGAATTTCTTATTTCTTATTGGAAAAGACTGAATGTAGCACAGTCACAGTTGCTGTAATGTAGATAACACAAACTTGTTTTGATCACCTTCAATTCCTAACTTTCTGTGCAAAAATTTAACCCGAACCACAGGCAACAAACAACATAATGGCATGATGACTATTCTCAGATACTGCCCAGCAGGCACATATAGCGATATCTGAAGAGCAAATAGTTTGTGACACGAGACAGAGTTGATTCCTGTCTACAAAGTCCTGTGTTTTACCTCATTGTGGTCCAAATTATGTTTAATACAACCTTGCTTGTGAAGACATAGTAAGTTGTCACAAAAGCCACAAAAATATGGGAATAAGCTAAATTCACCTGAAGTGAGTTCCCAAACTGCTCAATGACTATATTTTTTGTTATGAAAACGCACTCAACGGTTGCACACTGAGCATGCAACATTGTCATTTGTGAGTCTGGTACAATGGAGACAGGAAATAGGTGAAAGACTTTGCAGAGCCATAGCTTAAAATGATACAACTGATTTTCTGTATGAGACAGGATCTCACACTGTAGCCCTAGCTGGCTTAAAACTCATGGTGATCCTCGTGCTTCAATCCCATACACTTAGGCATTAATCAATATGCTTGGTTTTTAAATTGTTATTTTCTTGTTCCTTATGGTTTGTCAATGCAGCTCTTTATAAATAATTTTCAACAGAATTTAGTTTTTCCAGAAAACTATTTCCTATTGGAATAGGCTGTCTGCTTGAGTGTCAGTAGCTAAGTGATATTCCTGTTAACTTTTAGCTTTTGTCTAAAATAAATAAAGGCGTGAAAGGTCAAAAGGATATGTGAGAAGAAAAAAATCTGTGTATTGGAGGAGAAACCACATTTGAGTAGGTGGAGATCAAAGATGTTTCGCCTTCTTGTATAAGGAGGCCATGCCACTCCAATCATTATAAGTATCTCCATATAGTCCTGTTTAAGGGCTCAGGAATGAAATAGGTGCACAAAAATATCTTCTAGCTTTCATCTCAACACTTCCATGATCTCTTTTAGCATAGAGACTGAAAATCACGTTTTTGGGGTTTGGACAGCCACTTTAGAAGATATTTTACAGGGTCAACTGGGTATCAGTTGGCTTTCAAGTGACTGGAAAATAGACCTTGACTCCTGTATATGAATTCTAAATATAGATTAAAAATAGCTCGGTTTTATCAAAGGAAACCATGAATATTTCTTTCATTGTGGACTGGAGCAAGAAAGCAAGACCCGCACCAGAAGGAAATGAATGAGTCCAGACAAACAACATGGCATGGATACCAACTGAAATCCTCCATCAATGGCATCTGTCAAACCTCTGATGAGGGTGTTGATTAGGAGATGAAAAGTGTGGTAGGGCCACCATTGATTTGGATTTCAGCTACTTTTCCACGCTGTGAACTGGAAGCACCCTTATTTGACTCAAATTATTTCCCCTGGAGTTAAGTGATTCTAAAAGAGATTGACATTAACCTGTGATAAAATCTGTAACTTGCCATTCTTCTAAAACAATGATGAATTCTTTAACTTCTAAAATACATTTTATACAATATGAATTGAAAAAGTCATATCTCAAATTCATGTATAATCGTGTCTGAAATTCATTTAATTATCTGTGGATCAGTCTTACCTCCTCAAAGATAGAAATTAAAATAATACTTTTTATTTTGGTTTTGTAATTGTACAATTGGTCATGTAAAGTAGCACTTCACATAAAAGAGAAGTGCTATTAAAATTTTTAATTAAAAACACCCATTAAAATAAATAAGGATGATCCTTTCTATTTATCTCCTGATTGTTAGGAAGTATAAATAGATCCTTGGAAAAATGCATTTAGAGCTAGAAATTTTGAAAATTCACAATATTAAATTCAGCCTTCAAAATTACTGATTATATTATTCAATTATTATATATAACTAAAGGTTAAGGTATTACAATGCAATGGATTTTAAAGTCAGATAAGCTTCATTAATGAATCAATTAAATTATCAGATTATTAGATTGAATGAAATCTGTGTTTTAGTATATAGATATATATACATATGTATGTATATATATGAATATATATGTATATATATATATGTTTTGTGTTTTACAAGAAAAAATAGATAATGAGGCAGAATAGATGTGACTTTCATCAGTCACAGTCTCTGGCAACCACTTTGCCATACAACACGACACGATCAAAATCAACTTGCTACTCTCCAAATCCCACCTAAGTACATGATGAATTAAAAAGGAACTTCTCTGTATCTTTGTTTAGTTATAATTACATGTTTC
This sequence comes from Peromyscus aztecus, assembly GCA_902168405.1. Lineage (NCBI taxonomy): Eukaryota > Metazoa > Chordata > Mammalia > Rodentia > Cricetidae > Peromyscus > Peromyscus aztecus. The sequence continues at coordinate 18,018 of CABHPQ010149488.1, forward strand.
AAATCCAAGCAATGAGACAGCTTAAGTAAGCAGAAATTTCAAAATAGAGGACAGAAAGTCTGGAAAATCTCCTGTGGACCAGATGTCCACCCAAACCAAACACTTAAAATTCCTTAGTTATTCTAAAATGGGGTGTATGTCATAAAGTTTGATGAATGCTTGTCTTTTATTCATTTATTTACTTTTAACTTCAAGTCACTCTCTTTTTTTTTTCTTCCATTCCTTTCAGTTTTGAAAGGCGTTTTTTTAAAGAGCCACTGAAATTTCAAGTATTGAAATTGCATTAGATTTGAGGAAGATAACTTTTTCCCCTACAGTTGATTATTTTAGATAAAGGAGGAAGTTATTTTTTAAAAAGTATTGAAATCAGCCCTAAGTCTGATACTGGCACCTGTGGCTAGAGTTTTCCTGCCTGGCCCACAGTCAGGATAAATCGCTTTCACCTGCCAGTCCCACAGCCTCTCAGACCCAACCAAGTAAACACAGAGACTTATATTGCTTACAAACTGTATGGCCGTGGCAGGCTTCTTGCTAACTGTCCTTATAGCTTAAATTAATCCATTTCTATAAATCTATACCTTGCCACATGGCTTGTGGCTTACCGGCATCTTTACATGCTGCTTGTCCTGGTGGTGGCTGGCAGTGACTCCCTCCACCTTCCTGTTATTTTTAACTCTCTCTGCTAGTCCCGCCTATACTTCCTGTCTAGCCACTGGCCAATCAGTGTTTTATTAGCAACACATTTGCCATACAGAACATCCCACAGCAGGCACCTGTACATGTACTATACATTGCCTTGTACAGTATTAGAGCAGTCTATACCCATCTCTCACTCACTGAGTTTAAGTATTTTTTATGGTTTTCCATTCCCTCTTCCCCATTTTCTTTTTGGGAATTTTAGATCAGTATTTATCATTTCATACTTGGTTAACTTTCCCTAGGGTTATATGATTTAATTTGTGTTTAGTTGTTTCATAAATAACTTTTAAAGAAGGTGCTAATATCCTCTATTAGTTATCCAGATATTTATCTTATCTAGATGTCAAAATTTTCCATTACAACCCCTTTAGATCACGCCAACATTTCTAAAACTAGTATCTAGTTGTCAATCTTACAGTAACATTTATATTACGGGTATTGGTGCAAAAATGTTTTACAAAATGCAATTAATGTCAAAGAAGATTATTGCATTCACTATAATGTTTAGTGTCCAGTGTTGGTGTTTTCCACTCACTTTACTTTGTTCTTTCTGGTGGCCACGGGATGCCACTACTTAATGACTTGCTGACTTTTAAGTGAACACCCAATTAGAGAAAACCAATTTGCTCCAGGAATAAATTTTGTAAAACATCCTTGTCCTGTCTTTCCATACCTCATTATGCATACTAGAGCAGTGAGTACTGGAAAAAAAGAAATGAACTCCTCATTGAGCAACAGAATGAGAAGAATTATCCAAATACACGTCATTTTCTAACGGGAATTATTTGCCAGGAAAGTGTAAGTGTAAGTTGGAATCTTATTCCAGCAATAATCATTTTTCTCTTATTGGTAAGATAAAGATAACAATATAGATCACATATGCCTATGTCTTGAAACATAAATTAGTCCCCACAATAAAACCAGTGTAAGTTGGAGCTAAAAATTTACAATAAAAAGTTGTGCAACTGATGCGTTGAGGGAATTCCTATCTCATCGTCAAAAACCATTCTCTAACATCAAATCAGAGTAGGAAGATTGTGAGCTACATCTAGCTTTATTAACTCTTTTGTATTCTTGAAATGTACAATAAACCATCATTCAGACTGTTATTGAACCTTTAAATATTCATTTATGTAATGTGTGCAAATCCATTTTATAAAACTATACTTAAAACTTTTTATCCCATTCATTCTGGACATTATGAATTGTTGAATAAAATAATATTCACTGTCTATTTAAAGAATAGAGGCATAGTCTCTTCAAGGACTTTCTGATGAAAAAGTAAGAACAATATTCTGGCTGTAATGTATGAGCCAACAGGACTAGGATTGCAAATTGAGAGCAGGTAAGGAAATGGTTGTTGATTTTCATTAACATTCTAGTTTTGCTTCAGTCAGATTTACTGAGTGTGACCTACAGCATCCAACTCCATCACTTAATAATCGTTGTTGAGACTGTCAACTGTGTGGACATTGTTTAGCAGCCGAAATTTTATAGTCTGATTACAAAGAAGAACAAATTAAACGATCAAATAAGATTTTATGTGCTCAGATGAAAATGCCCAGCATGAACATTGAGACATCTCCTCATTTCAGGGAGTGAGCAGAATTAATAAGTAAAACAGAGTGTGTTGGGATGAAACTAATGGACAATTGGAATGTAGGATTTCAACTATAATCTTGAGAATAAAATATATATGTATGGTTTCATTGTAAATCCAAGCATTGGTTATTGTCCACCATTTAATTGTTCCCACATTTTCCTAACACATCCTAATATGTCTATAGTAAATCATGTACTTGTCACTACACAAACCTCACCCTAAGGGAATATCTACAACAAGCAAGTCATAACAACTGAAGAAAACATACCAAAACACTCTCATATTCTGGAGTGTTTTACTTTATGCTGACCTGGCTGACTTGCAATGTCCTGCTTCCAAAGACATTGAAGTAAATTGATGCACACTTTTCATTGATTCTATAATAATACTATAACTCATTCAGAAATCTTGGACTTGACAGACTTTTAGTGTTTTTGAAGACCCAATATTGCATTAAGGACTCCAAGGTTACCATGTGAGGGTAGAGATCCGGAAGTCAGAACTGATTTTATGAAGTTTATAGGAGAAAAAATGCTGCCCGTTATCAGATTGGAATCACAAGACAGGGAGTTAGGTCAGGCTGAACTCACCTTTTTGTGCTCTTGCCTGAGATATGGCAAATGAAGTAACAATATGTACTTGAACTCTTCTTATATACCCTTATATCTGTTACATATAAGTATCTTCTAATATAATAACACTGAAAGCTGCTTATGAAATAAGTTTCCTCACCACTGGGCTTGATACACTGTACGTAGTCAGTACATAGAAGAGAAGGCATTCAGTATAGTTATCCTAGTTTGTAGACCATTAGCTCAAGAACAGTGCTAAAACCTTGTTAAACACAGTATTATCACACAATTTCTCCTCTATTGCACCATATTAATTATAAGATCTGTAGGATGAATCCCCTTTCAACCATTTGACTTAAATATGTAATTAAAAACTGATGAAACCTATGGTGGTTTAAAATCATAAAAACCAATTGCAATCAATGATGTAAAAATTCATCAAATAAATATATAATTATCATATTAATGACAACTGAACAAAATGACTTTGATGTTTGATCTTCAAAAATGTCAACATAATATATAGTTAACAAATCATTCTTGTCAGGAAGTTATTGCTAAAACAAATGATGGCATGAATGAAAATAGAAGACAATAAAGTGTGCAAATATATATTCACTATAGAATAAATTCTAAATAGTTAGCATAGTTATTAAAGCATAAAGGTCATGGAATACATATATATATATATATATAATGAAAATAAGAGAATAACAATTGTATACATCTCAATACACTGTATTTATATAATCCAGCATTATCCATCAAAGATTCCTTTGTTTTTCTCAAAAGAGTGAAAAAATTTGGTCACACTATTGTGCAATTAATTGAACAATAAATTACGTTAATATTATAATGTTTGTTAATTAAATTTATTTTCTTTGTTTCATTGAGAACTAGATACTGAAGTTAAAATATTGATCCTTTTCAATACAAGTGTGCATATGAATTTCATTAATATAGATTTAATACGTTCATGAAAACAGATGTTAATGTTAAACTAATGTTTATTTTATCTTTATTACTGAGAAAATAATTTACTTTCTTTAAACAATGTTTATTTTATTATTTCTAATTATTTTTTGAAGCATTATTCTTGATCGAACATGAGGGCAAAGAACCTTGCATGTCACATTGTGTTAAAGCTCATACAGATATATATGCTTTTCAATGAAAGTGAGGTGTAGAATATTAATAATTATTTAGGAAATAATTGGTTTCTAAGGTTACTCATTATTTCCTCACTTTTATGAATACTCTTCCTCAACGTATATTATTTCTTACTTAAAAAGCAGATGAGTTTTCGTGGCATACCTCTTTCCTGAAAATAAAGAGACCCACTTGTAAGGCAACAGCTAGGAAGAAATATACCTACAAAATGGAAGATAGTAAATAACTGACAAATAATTAGTTAACAAAATCTAGAAAGGGTTGTTAAACAGTTTCAAGTAATGAAGTTGAATGTATTGTTACAAAGATGTGTGTACCATTCTTACAACGTGTGATTGTAGCCTAAAATAAAATAGACACTTTTGTGTTATTGGGAGTCTAAACATCAATACTGACAGGTAGAAAAGTACAGTCTGCCATTTTATTGTCAATTAAAAGACTGGCCTGTAGCTAATCTGCCATATTCTCTTCTACCTAATTTGATTACTTTTACTTATTTTCTCCTGTTTTCCAAAGTTATGGATGAAATAGTACATAGTCCCAAAAATACATGACTGGAATTAATGAAGTAACTTGTTGAGCTGTGCATGAATGTAGCTCATGTATGGACATGTGGATTAGATATGGACATATGGATTATATGTGTACATGAACATAACTTACTTTCACTTCTTGTTCTCATTATTTTTTATTCAAGCAGTGTTGTCTATGACTTCTGGCAATTTATAGGTTTTTATAAGTAAAAATTATTTCGTTTCTGGAAATATATATCAAGGGGTATAGCAAGTAACTTTTAAGCATCTAAATAACCAGAACACAGCAGAGTGTTTCTTCTCTGTAACAGGAATCTGAAATTTGAAAACTTGACAAATACACCGTAAAGTTTGCAGTTCCTGGACAACAATTAATACAAACAAGTTGGTGATTTGAAGGACATTGTATATGATGAATAAAGACATATATCCTGACATTTTCCTCCATATGTTGTGTGTTTTATACACAAAATAATTCCCTTTGGAAAAGTGGTTGTTTTTCTCCTGTCTTAATGAGTGAACTTAAATCTATAGTGAAAGGAAATAAATGCTGGGCTGAACACATTGTTACTCATATTCTTGTATTTTTAACTAACATTCTAAACTACAAATGTTGCAATGCTAGATTCAATCTGATAAAATGCAAATTTATAGCTTAATTAATATACTATGCATGTTAAAAGTCATACGCATGCATGAAAGTGTCACAATGAAGCCAACTTTCCTAAGCCATTAAAATACATTACTTTTAAAAGTTGGAAAAGTAAATGAAGACTCATATACATGTGAAGAGAATGTGGAAGGAGACAGAGAGAAGGGACTTAGGAGAGGCTGGAGGGAGGAAAAGGAATAGGTAAAGTGATGGAAATAGCTATATATCTACATATATACATATGTATATTATATGTATAAATTTTAAAAGATAATGGCATAACTGAATATATTGAAATTTCTGTTAAGTTTTTGTACACTGTTAACCCATAGTTTTCCAACTTGAAAGAAGGAAAAGGACACAATTTATCTTGGTATTATCTTTCTGAACAAAACAGTCTGAAATTCTGGGTGATCATTGTCGCTTCTTAATAGGGATTAGATATGTTATTGGCTGAAAATTTCAGATTTATTATGATAAAGGCCCTGAATGTGGGGCTCAGAAATGGGTACAGTACTTCCACAGAGCATGCACACTAAAGCATGGATTTTAATTGGTTGAGAAGGGGGACAGAAGAAGATAAAGTTCAAAAGAGCCGGGCTTAGAATTTCATTTGTCAGAACTGGGTTTGGATTCATTCCTACTGGACGATTTTTTAACTGATATCCTGACATTCATAATCCATTATTTGTGATGATAGGTATTCCTCCTCAAAAGGCTGTTTTAGAGGTTTTGTATTATAGCGTACTGAAAGGACTCCAGACACCACTAAAATATACCAAATATACCGAATATACTTAAATAAATTAAAGTACTTTGTCTTGAACACAGCTCTACAGGAAAAATGTGTAGTCTATAATAGAAATTTTAAATAATTTTCCATGCAAATTTGTGTATTTTATTTATTTCCATTGGGTTGATGGGCAGTTTCTTTAGGAATTGATCACATAGTGTTCTGTGTTGCACAATGAGCTTCAATAAGCATTATTTTAATGGTTAAATAACTGAAAGCATTATAGAGTTAAATAATTAAAGTTACACATTAGAAGAATATCAAGTATGTGTTAACGACTCAGTAATGTAATCTTAGCTGATAAATTCAACTTTAGAGTCCACTGATGTTTTTCAAATCTCCAAATTAGTATCTGAAATTAAAGTATTCATTAGTGAATCAAAGAAGTTGTATGTATTGCCAAAGTAACACATTAGCAGATTTGGAACTGAGGACCTTAATGACTATCATATAATAAATTAACTACCATTTGCAGCTTTTGGAGTCTTCAAAATACCCATATCCACAAATTACTTTTATTTCTTGAATAGTTGAATAACAGAAAATAGTGTGGAGTTGAGTAAAATAAATCATGGAAATAAATGTTTTAAATGTTCAGGTTTTTAAATGAGAAAAATGATTCACTTGAATAGTTTAATTATTTAAATTCACTTAAACTTTTTATGTTATTATAAACTAGTTATAATTTCTAGGAAATTTCATCATAATCCTATAGATTTTAAATAAATTCAGATTCTTAGGAGGTGATTTATATATAATACTGATCAGGATATTTCTTAATTATCATAATTATGCAAGCTTGAAAGAGAATCCCTGCCTCTATCCATGACTAGTCATGTCATCATGGAAAAGTCACGAAAGCAGTTTCTATTTCTGTGAGGTGTAATGTGTTTGCACACGTGTGTGTGCGTGTTTGTGTGTGTGTTGGCATGCATGCTACTGCACACATGTGGAGGAAGCAGCAGTTAACTCATGAGAGTTTATTGATTCTTTCATTTAACCAGTGGGGTCCAACATTGAACTCATGTCTTTAAGTCTAGAGCAGTTTCCTTCTGCTGCTGGGCTACGTCACAAGCCCCTTCTACATTTTTTGCTTTTGTTTTTGAGAACTATGTAGTCGTGGATGGGCTTGAATTCCTGGGTACTCCTTCCATCACCACCTGAGTGCTGCGGTTACAGACGGGTGGTGTCACCATGCCCAGTTTCTGGAGTGCTGGGATTAGAGCCCGGGCTTCTTGCATGCTAGATTACACTCTCAGCCGAGGTACAACCCTAGCCCTTTGCAGATACTTTCCATCCTTAGTCAAAATGTGTGCTTCAGAGGGTGACTTCTTCTATTAAATAAGATAGAAGGATGCATTTGAAGTCTCTCAATTGGTCTGACAATTAGTTGCTTATATAAAATGATTTGTTATGTATTATTTATTTATTGTTCTTATTGAGCCTATAATACATTGGTCTGTAAATTATAAACTTGATATGTTTGTTTCCTGTTTTTTTCTTTCCTATATAACTCTTCTTTGAAACTAAAACTTAGTTTCACTCTATGACTTTTGGCTTTAATTGAATATGAATTATTGATATCATGCTTTAATTACTCAATTTCTGAGGAAAGATATTAATTCATTAAGATTAAGTGACAAGTGAAATTGAATGTCTTTCCTAGGCCACTCAAATTGATTAAACACAATTAAATAATTCAAGTAGCTTTAGACACATAACAAGCAATATCTAATTTTATAATTGTAGATCTGTCCCATTGATTGATAGACATTTTCATCAAGGAATGAATTGAATGATAAATTTTGAATCATTTCATACATTAAATAATACTCAATCCATTACAAAGTGACAAAATTTGCTATTCTTTCTTGTGATTTGGATACAAACTTTCTTTTTAGTTAAATTTAGGAAACATTTTGAAGTTATTATGAATATAAATACATTATTAAAAGATCCTCTTGATTATTTTAAGGCATGGTCATAGCATTTTCAATATGGACTCCTATCACATCTCTATATAATTTTAAAATTATCTCAGGGAAACTATTTTTTAATGTATGTACTCATTCTAATAATAACTGTTCTAAATACATTGAGAACAATGAGATATTAAGTGATTTCACTGTTTTTAGTCTGTTCTGAATCTACGCTCTTTAAATAATTTAATCCTAATTTTGCTTTAAAATCAAATGTGCAATTTTAAGGACTTCAAGTAAGATGTATTATACCTAAACAAAAATGCCCGAAAGTTACAAATCTACAATTTTTGACACAGTAGTAGATTTTCTTTACTGACCTACTGAAAACATGTTTTTGTAATGGCACAGTATCTAGTTGTGCATTCTTAGGATAGCATTACCTAAAAAACCAAAACAGATTACATATTCCTATAAATATTTCACTTCTAATGAAATTAATATTAAGTAGTGGCTTGAAGATTGTTACTTGTATAAAAAAGCACCTTGTAAAACCTTCGATTTCATTGCATATTATTATTAATTTCATTGCTGCCAGTGAGAAATATTTTGAAAATTTGTATACTATTTGAAATATTATAACACGAAACTCACATTTGTAGTTTTATACTAATTACAGTTATATAAATGAAATCAATATTATAAATATTGACATCTGGACATGACATGACTTTTGCACCCTTGAACACACAGCAGTTGTGTTTATCTGCACAAGAGCAAGCAAGTTAAAAAAAATTATAGAATGGAGAACTCAGCACAGTGGCACACACCTTTAATCCCAGCATTCTTAGGTAGAGCCATTTTCAAGCTAACAAAAGTTAACATGGAGACTCCATCAAAACCAAAACAAAACAAAAGCAAAACAAACAAAACGGAACAATCCAGCATGGAGGAGGGCATGCTCTAAAATCTCATCTCTAGCTAAGCTCTTGCAGGTGAAGTCTGCTGGAGGAGGGAGAGCCATTTTTTTTTGAGGAGTAGCCACATATTATAAACGTATGGTCAAAACTAACTTTGATTAGTGGAATATGCATATTTTAAGGTAGATATGAAGTTAGGAGGGAGATTGGTTGGTCAGGGTATGGAGAAGTTGGAAAGAAAGTAAGAAGGTTGATCTGATCAGAATACGTTGTATGTATCTATGTATGAAATTTTAAAAAATTATATTAAAAAGAAAATAAATCAGTGCTTTACTGAGCCACCTGCAGCAGACGGGAACAAATGCAAAGACCCACAGGCAGACATTTTGCAGAGAGTCAGACGTTGGGATAAGCCAGACTTAAACGGGATGTCTCCATCGAATCCCTCCCTTCATGCTTCAGGGAGCCCTGGAGAAGAGGAGGCAGAAAGAAAGAGCCAGATGGATGGAGAAAGTAAGGGCCTCTCGATCAATCTGAAAAGCTCATATGAAATCCTAGGGACTGAAGCAGCCAGCACAGGGCCTGCATGGTTCTGCACCAGATGGGACCTTAAAGCAGAAAGGAGACGTGCTCCCATTCCTAATCCAGAAGAATTTCCAGTGGATAAACCACTTGCAAATACAAATTTAGTTTTTGAGTTTCACTGGGGGAACAAACTACTCGTAAGGAAAGCCTGTATAGGCAGCAATAGATGCAAGAGAAAACGAATGCAATGGCGTGTTGGGAGGGAAGTAGGGCAATGACATTCAGGGATCCTCCTTTCTCCATCCTTCCATTATACCCAGCTCGAAGTGGGGTTCAGAAGACTGTCACTATGACAGCATTTTGCTTGGATCCTGGGGATCCGACCTCAAGTTCTCATGGTTGAGAAGTAGACCCTTTTCATCAACTGAGTCATCATTTCAGTCTTCAAAAACCTGATATTTCAGTGCCCACAGTATATGCTTTACATAAAATACAATATCAAAAATAAATATAAGTAAATGAAAAAGAGATTGGCTACAGTAAATAGTGGAATAGTATACAGAAAATGCGCTTGATGGATGGATTTAATAAAATGTATGCACAATGACTGTAGACCGAAAGTTATGGATACATTTGTAAGCCTTTGAAATATTTTTCACAGTTAGTCATTCTTTCCAAAATAATTTGTTTTTTTTTTCTAGGTAGTTTTGAAGATATTTGTGGTCATGGCTCACTATTAACTTAGAAGGTAGATACACACACATTTTTCCCCAGGTACATATGGTTTTGAACTTATGACATGTTACAAGTAAACAAATTTGGGACATTAGTGACATAAGAGGAAGGAGGGAAAGAATGAGAAAGGAAAAAGAGGGAGGGGAAGGAATATGAAGGCTGTAATTCTTTACTTAGCTGAAACTGATGTATCATTTGGGATAAAATATTTTATTCAGTCTATTAGCAGAGATCACTTGGTATTTCAAAAATAGCCAGTTTTGGCTAATGTACAATCAAGGAAATTGCAGCAAAAAGATGTTAGCTTTTGTACAGGTCCTCACTTTTCTAATCCTATAACAAATTATAGACAACGGATTTAAATTCAAGAATATTTCCCATGTGATTTAATGATATGATACCTATCCATAATTATATGATATGATACCTACCCATATCCTTGTGAAAATTTAAGTTGCACTTTTTAATTTATTTCATAACAGTGAATAATCTTTGTTATCTCTTTCTTGCAGTTGACGTGGTATTGTAGTGAACAGTAGAGTTCAAATGTAAGATGATGGATGTGACTTGCAGACAAGACTAGACTAAAGGATGGATGATATTAAGGAACTGAGAAAATTATTTTAATGATTTGGGAACATGTTAGACTTATAAGTAAGGTAAATAAATAATGATTTTAAACATTAGGGACATATTGTTGAAAATAGTATGCCATACCACATTGAGAAAATTGACTTGAGTGAAGTTACAGGGGGATGTTTTTAAATAGATGGTTTATCATAGAACATAAAAACTTTTTTTAAAAACAAGATTGATGTATATCTGTGTTTAATTTTTGAGTCATATTAATGACTTAAATGTGAATGATGGAGATGGATGTGATAAACATTTTAAATAATTTTCTAATCTCCTCCAATGGTTCACACTTTATTGCTTCACTTACCTGTGGTGGTATTGTGTTCCCCAAAATATTGTGTATGCTAATAAACTTGTCTGGGGTCAGAGAACAGTACAGCCACAATATTAAACATGAGGATAGGCAGTGGTAGCACACGCCTTTAATCCTTGCATTCCAGAGACAGAAATCCCTCTGGATCTCTGTGAGTTCAAGGCCACATTGGAAATGGCCAGGCATGGTGACACACGCCTTTAATCCCAGAAAGCAAGCCTTTAATCCCGGGGAGTAGTGGTAGAAAGCAGAAAGGTAGATAAGGCGTGAGGACCAGAAATTAGAAGCATTTGGCTGGTTAGGCATTTGGCTGGTTAAGTATTTGGCTGGTTAAGCTTTCAGGCTTCGAGAAGCACAGTTCAGCTGAGAGCCATTCAGATATGAGGACACAGAGGCTTCCAGTCTGAGGAAACAAGATCAGCTGAGAAGTTTGCCAGGTGAGGTTAACTGTAGCTTGTTCTACCTCTCTGACCTTCCAGTATTCACCCCAATAACTGGCCTCGGGTTTGATTTTATTAATAAGACTCTTTAAGATTTCTGCTACACTTACCAGATGACATTTCTACATTTGGATTATAGTTAACTCTATTGGGGTAGAATTACTGCATGTGTATGTGTATGTGTACCTGTATATATAGATGTATACAGACACGTATACAGGTTGACTGTTGCCAATAAAGCAGAAATAACACTCAGAATGATGTTTTATAGAGTAAGTTTCTAAATTCTGCTTATTCACCATAATTTTTACACACAGATATCACTAAATAAAGTGGTCATTACATTTAATGAGTGTACATCCAATGAATATTTCACTCTACAAAAATACTTATGATCTCACCATTGTACCTTCATCTTGTATATTTTGAGGACATGGCTACTTAGTTTAGTGTACATCATTTAATCCAAAATCTAATGATAACTTGTATATTCTGTCTTCTTAATGTGATAGTAATTATCTCTCAAGCCTGAAATTTACTCATCATTTCCTTTGGTAATGATCTTAGCTTTGGGGTGACTCTGAAATATGTATCTAGAAAATGAAATGAGAAACTGATGTACTAAAATAAGCCATTTTGAACTTAGTTATGCATGTTTTTCAGAAAAGATTCTAATCTAATTATATAGAACACAATCTGAAATTTACATTTAAACACCAATGTTAAACATCAAATGTTAAAGAATTTCAGAGAGTTTCAATTCTCCTGAAGTGAGGCTCATTCTCAAGTTATAGTGACCATTATAAAATTATTAGTGAGGGAGGGATAATGTGACTTTTTATTTTACTACATTTATGTTTTAGAAAAAGAACACCTGAACATCTTGCAATTCATAGCTCCACCTTCAAATGTTAAGGAACATAAATTAAAATAAATATAATCATTACATTATGATAATCTCATGCTCTTTTGTGAGATATAGGATACTCTTTTGAAGGATATAAAGATAACAAAAGAGGATACAACATGTTGCTAGTTTTTAAACAAATGTGGCATGTCAAATATATTGGTAACAATATATCTAACAAGTGGAGAAAGCAGACAAAACACAAAGATAGTGTTCAAAGAAAGTAAAGTCCAAGAAGAAAGTGTTGACCCTATGAAATAATTGAAGTTTAAGTCTCTGATCCTATCTCAAGGCTCAGTGGGCATTGTGGGATAAAAGGCAAAAAGAATGTAACAGCTAGATCATGGAGAGGATGTTATGGAATGCTGACAAGAGTATTATTGCAATCATGAATCACCAAGCTATGTTTATCAATACAAGACCTACACAAAATCAAGCAAGCTGAAATCTAGCTGTAGAGGGGTTAGACTTTCTCCAGGACTCCCGATATATTGAAGAACTACAGCATTAGGGTATTTGCTGGAGGAGAGAGAATCATTATTTGTTGAGTATGTGTCTGCTGGTAGGCACTCTCCCAGCTGGCCACCAACTCATGCTCACCTGAGCATCACTAACAAGACTCAGTGTATGATAGATAGAGAGAGACATGCACACTCACAGAGAAAGGGAGAAAGATGAATTCGGAAGAGGGCATGTTAGGGCTGAGGTGGAAGGTGGAAATAGTAAGGACATGTGATCATATTTCATAGTATGCATGTATGAAATTCTCAAAAAATAAGAATTTTATAAAATGACATTACAGGATACATAATCTTAGTGGGGGAAGTTGGTAAATATCTGTGATACCAGCATTTTGGAGATGGAGGCAGGAGGCTCAAAACTTTGAGGTCATCATCAGCTTTATAAGAAGCAGAAAATCAGCCTGGGACGTCTGAGAACCTGTTTCAAAACAAAGTAAATATCAAGCAAAGACGTGAAATCTAAGAACAGACAAAAAAATTAAAAGCCAACAATAAAGATGAAGTACCAAGGTGTGTTTTAGTTTGTCCATTTTTGTGTTCTAGCAATCCCATACCAAACAAAGGAAAGCCTTCCAGAAGTAGGAATCTAAATACCACAACTCATGTAGAGAATGGGATCTGCTGTTCTAATTTCTGCTCAACACTGGCTATACTCTATTAGCCAGGGCATTTATAATATGAGCAGCGTTAGAAAAGATACCAGATAACAAAGAGTCAAAATTCTTTTTTTTTCTGAGTTCTGATCTGTTTCTGTTTTAATTGCAACTCAGGTAAAAATTATTTCCAAGTTGTAAAGAATGCAGATGGCATTATCGCTTTGCACAATGACAGTGGAAAGGAGACAAATGGGATTTTAGTGGTTTGTAGTGTGGTGTCTACCACAGGGTTTCTTTTGCTCTGATAAAACACTATGACCAAAAGCATGTTTGGAAGGAATAGCTTGCTGCTGTCAGTCATCCAGTGAGGTCGGGTATGAACTTGGAAGTAGGAACTGAGGCAATGATATGGAGGATGCGGCTTATTGACTTGGTCCTCATGGCTTGCTCAGCTTCTTGCCTTCTTTTTCTTATTTTATTTTATAATTTAATTTAATTTTACATATCAGCCATGGATTCCCTTGTTCTCCCCCCTCCCGCCCCCCTTCCCCCCTCAATATCCAGCAAAATAGACTTCATACTAAAATCAATCAAAAGAGATCAAGAAGGGCATTACATACTCATCACAGGAAAGATCCACCAAGATGAAGTTTCAATTCTGAACATTTATGCCCCAAACAAAATTCTTTCTTAAACTAAGATGATTCTGAAAATTACGTGGATTCTTGACCAAATTTTATAAATTAGAAAATATCATTTTCTTTTAATGTCAAAAATGCATATTTAGTTGTCTAATAAAAGAGATGATAATTAATATTTAGAAAGGAGAATTAGGGATAACTGTAATGTTTTGGCACGGGTTTTAAACTAACAGATCAGAATGACCAGAATAGAATATACTTTGATTTTAGGAAGTTGTATACATGATTCTACATGACTCACTTTTGGACAAAATATCAAATTTAGGGTAGTGACACTTAATGGACAATCAGTTATTGTTATATTTGAATTTTTTATCGATTAAAATGAAAGCTTCTGGTAGAATCTGATAGAGTCATATCTATTATATACATATCATGAGGAAAAAGGAAAGATTTATACTGTGTTTAGTTTACAGCATTATTTCTAGTCCTACTGAGAACTATAAAGCAAAATTGCTACTTAAAAAAATCCCACAATGTACAATTTCCTAGTTTGAAATAAGACTAAATTTCAACAAAGTTACATAGTCTTCTTCATGTCTGGTGGCTACTAACTGATGGATTTGGTTACAAACTCACATAAGCATGAAACTTTTGCAGTGTCTATATCACTTTGGAAGAGAAAGGTGAGTCCACAAATATGTGGAGGCTGTGATACAACACAAGGTCAAGATCTACAGTAGAAGCATGGGTCAGAGGACTCCTGACCTAATATTGCCTTAAAAACTACAAAATTGATTGAAAATACATAGAGTTGTAGAACATTAACCAATACAAAACATAATTATACAATTGAGTTGTTGGCTATTATTCAATTGCATTAAAATAAATACAATAACTTTTAAATTAAAGGAAACAGTGGTAAAAGAAAGATAGGAAATTACAGTTTTATTTGTTAGAGGGTGCTAGGAACCAGTTGTTACTTCTTGGAATCATGCTTTAAAGAAAGCAAGTATTTCCTAAATGACAGATTTTGAATGAATGATGTAATGGGTTTATCTAGAAAAGTAGATGTTTTTCATACTAGGTAAGTCATAAAATTTTGCTTTATGTCAGTATTTTATGGTACAGTTTTTCTATACTAGCATAATATGATCTGAACATTGGTCCAATAAATGGAGTGTACAAGTCTCATAACTTGTATGAAGGAAAATAGATCTAAATGATATACTGGTCTTGAAATTATTTTTTCATACTGGGCAATACCTATTTTATAATTTGTATAAAAGTATGTTTTGCAATGATAATGTGTTTTTATTAACACTTATTATGAATGTTTTTATACTCAACATCATCATTGCTGCTAAAGTATGTATTTTTTCCAAAATTTTATTTTCAACATTTTGCTGTGATCTATTACATGCTTTTATATTTATAAAATTAGAAGAGTTTACATAAAGAGCTTTAGTGGTAAGTTGTGGGGAGTAGATGAAGTTCTGTACGAATGTGTATTGTTAACATGATTATGGTCATGTCCATGTCAAGGATGGCAATGCCTAAGACCCATGGAAATGGCCAAGCTTTCCCTGAGGCTCTGAGGAATGGCAAAGCCTACCTTCCATCCAAGAACAGATGTTAAGAAGATTAACCTTTAGCTAATACCAATGTGTACAGTATCTATCAACCACAGCCTTTTTCCAGATAGCTGCAACCTGAATCTGCTCTTGCAGACACCCCTTACAAAGATTTGCTAACATAGCTCTTCCTCTTTCAGCTATGCTATAAATCTACCTCCTTGATTCAGATGAATAAAATAAGTGGTCTGAGTTCCTGTGCTGTTGGTGTATTTTCACCAGAAGACTTGACCCACTGGATTCTAGCTTTTCTCTATATGTGTCTGTAAAATTCTTCTTCCTTCATTCCCTGGTCACTCCAGTCAGGTTTTCAGGACCCAACCACAGCACTAAGTAAACATTCATATACTGTGAAATTTCTATAAAGATCTAAAGGTGCATTCAAATTTGTGCTTGAAGCCTATTGGCATCTTGTTTTCATGACAATTAAAAAATCGAACTACTCCTTTCACATTGTGGTTATTTCCAAAGGCTGTTTTAGCAAAGACAATAATCTGTGTATGTATGTGTGCATATAAACTAAATATACACATATCATACACACATGCACATGCATATCAATGTGAAGAAAAATGGTCCCATAAAGCTTAACAGATTGAATATTGATATTCCTAACAACTATTTTTGGTTCTATGCATACCTGATAATATTGTTTGGACCTTATTCAGCACTTTGTAATACAGAGAACACAATATTTAGTTGCATTGGGAAGTTTTTGTGAGATTTTTCATTTCAAAAGAGTAGAAATGACTGTAAATTCTGTTTTGGAGAAACTTGCTCATCCATGTTAATTGTTGCTTTATTCACAATATCCAGAACATGGAAAATATCCAGATGTTCACCACCTGATGAATGAATGATGAAAACCTGTTATAAATCTGTTCTATTGAATATTATTCTGCTATTAAAAACTGAAAATTTCACATAAATGTATGAGGTTGGAAATAACTATTCTGAATGTAGTAATCCAGACCAGAAAGACAGACACCACATATTCTCTCTCATAGGTGGATATTTTAAATATAAATAAACATATATTTATATTTAAGATTAAATTAGAGCCAGAAACTAGTAAGTAGGTTCAGGGGATTTGAAAGGAAGGGGAATGCAGTGATGGAATTTAGGCAGTATGAAGGGATAAAGGAACTTATGGAAGAGGGATTAAAACATGGAGGAAAATGAGAAGTCAGAGTTTATCATGGAAGATTTTAAAAACACCACATGACAACCTACTACTGTAGAAGCTTCCCCAAAATAGATATATGGTTACAAAATGAGTTTGAATGAAGTTGTTCTGTAATAGGGATAAAGTGTCTCTCCCAGACATCATAGATTATCAAACAAAAACTCAATTAGAGATATGGGTTCCTCTTTTCAAATTGTTGCTAAGTGGTATTTTATAGACATCCCAAACATTACAGGCTCCTTAGTACCCTCCAGAATTTTGTTGTAAAACCCAGTTGCTGAAGACATCACATACTTTTGCTATAGGGCATTGGGAATCTGAGATGTTACTGATCTGAAAGCCTTCTCTGTCTTGTTTTCATAGTTCTACAAGAATTTTACGCCTACTACCCAGATAGAAAATGAATCATCAGTCTTACCAAGGTGTGAGCTACAATAGCAACCAGACAGGGAAGATATGGATGCCAGAGGAATAGTGGCCTGGATGTCAGTTTGTGCCTGAATTAAAATCCACTCCACAAGACTGAACTCAGGCCTGATGCAGTCAACTCCACCCAAACCCATGTAGCTGGTTTAGTCATCGGACCTAGGAAAGAAATGGCTATTATACTGTTAAGTGGACAAAATGATAAAGTGACCTCTAAATTCTGATTTTTGTGCCAGTAGAACAGTGAATCTCACGACTCTAGTCAGAGGAGCTTCATTTTACAATACAGTGTGATTAATACATGCACACAGCTCACCAAGCTGCAGAGAGTAGGAAACTGCGGAGTGCTGAGGATTTAAGGGGACATCCATATCCTACTCTGTTCCCTCAAGGTTCAGGGACAGTTATGAAAGAAGGGGCAAAGATGACAAGAGTCAGAAGTAGTAGACCTCTGCAATGTTAAGTATTTACTGGACTTGAAAGGGCCATTAAATGTGTGAACTCACAGCGACTCTGACTGCCTGCGTGAGACCTCCACTAGGTCAGACCATTCAAAATCTCAGCGGGAGTGAGGCAGGGGCTCAGGAGGCTCTATCCCTAGAAGGGATAGTTATTGGCAACTGATGTCTGATGGGGAAGAGAGAGAGGAGTTTTCTTTAGGAATCTGGCGCCAGCAAGCATATTCACCTGTGTATTGTACTACACCACACAAATACAGGGGATGGAAAGTGGACTCGGTGTGTTTAAAAAAAAAAGAGCACACCAAGTTCAGAGGGAAAAATGTCCGTTGATAGGGCAAGAATTGGAGAGGAGAAAGTGAGGGGTTGAAGTTGATAAAGAATGTAATATGTAAGATAAAACTCTCAAACAACGAAAATCAAAGGTTTAAGTGAGTTTTAAACACACACACACACACACACACACACAAAAAAAAAAATCAAATGAAGTCAAATGAGAGAATGAGAATGGATGTGTGGTTCTCTGTTCCTCCTTTTCCTCCTTGCTGAAGCTTTCTTTGTCAAGGCTATTGTTTTACTTAGAAAATTAACACTGTTGGCCTGTTGGTCACTTCTTGTGGTAGTCTATCAGGTTTCACACCCCCTTATTTATATATGTGAGTACATTATACATTATCATATGCATATCAGAGAGAAAATGTGACTCTTGTCTGAGTCACTTCACCAAGTACTATTTGTCAGAACCATCCATTGACCTGCAAATTTCACAATTGCCTATTTTTCCTCTGGTTGATTGAAATCCCATTGTGTATAAATGTCACACGGGGAGGGAAAAACAACTTAATATATTTGAAAAGTGCCACAGTGAAAACTACTACTTTGTATGTTGAAAGAAAGTTAAAAATTAAATGTCTATGAATGAAAGAAAGCGGTAGGCTCAAGAGATGGCTCAGTGGTTAAGAGCACTGGATGCTCTTATAGATGATATGTTTAGTGACCAGCACCCACATGGTCACTCAAAGGCATCTGTAACTGTAGTTCCAGAGGATCTGATTCCTTTTCCTGATCTCCCCAGACACTATGCACACACGTAGTACACAGCAGACATTCATGCAGACAAAACACGACACACATAAAATAACAATAATCAACATAAATAAATAGAATAAAAACAAGAAAGAAGGTAGGTTAACCCAGGCACAAGTTATAAAGAAAACATACAAACCTCCCTGGGTGATTGTGGCTTATCCAATGATGGTTTCAGTAATGAAAGGAACTTAAGATAAAATATGACTTCTTTTGGTCATATTCACATTTGTAATTCCCCAGCAGGCCTCCAACCCCAACCTCTTACTCTCATCAATCTTTACTAAAGCATTTTCCAGAAAGTTATATAGAACCATAGATCGTTTTTGGAATCACACTTGCAGGTCAATGTGTACAAGCTTCTAGTTCACAGCAAATAGTCATTCCTGATTTTAATGTTTCATGAAATTGGAATACAATCGTGTACTCTAAATCACCAGAAATGCAGAAAAATGATACTGTGAGTTCTGAGCTCCATGTGAAACACTATATAGCCAATCAGTTTTAAAAAAATCAGAAAAGCAATATTTTTAAGTCTATGGCAATTACTATTTAATAAAAAATTCAAATGTTTTATGGCAGTGTTTATATTTTCTTACAAGTTTAAATTTTAAATATGCCACAAATAACTAGTATTTGCATGTTCAAAAAAGGCTAGCATCTACTCTAACACTGTAAGAAATGTGGTCAACAAGGTATGCAATACTGGATATATCAAGAAAACTACAAAACTTCTGACTCAATCTGATTTTCTCATTTAATTGTTCTTAACAGAGCAAATAAAATAAAAACAACCTAATCTCTTTTGGACTATATAAGTGTTAGATTTGCATTATAGAATAGAAAGAATAGCAGACACAATTGTCCTTTTTTCTTTTTTCTTTTTTTTAGTATCATAAATATATTTTTACACAACACACACAGACACACACATTATATACACATACACACAGAGAGAGACACACACATGTATGTGTGTGTGTGAGAGTATCATCATATATATACATATTAACCTGCATTTGATTTTTTTCCCATGAGCACATACATATGAAACATCCTATATTTCTCATTATAAACCACTTCATTTGGTTACTTATCAAACTGTGAATAGGGTGACCACTGAGTACATTCTGAAACACTAATGTGTTTGAACACATTGTGGTGTCTTGAATTTCTTTTATGGAAAGAGGGAGACAACTGACCAACCCTCAACAAAATTTGATTACTATTTATATGCAGGTAGCACAAAATCATCAATTAAAACAGTTTACAACCATCACACAGCACGGTAATATGCTTTGTGGACCAGTTTTGTTATCTAATTCAAGGTAGTCTAGCAAATTACCTGAAGCCTAAATAAGACATGGGACAGATGCTAACTGAATGGTGGTTTGGTGGTGAAGAGCACTTGCTGCTCTTACAAAGGACACTGGTTTGGCTCCCAGCATCCACATAAGAGATCTCACAATGACCTGTAACTTGAGTTTCATGGTATCTAAAACCCTCAGAAGTGCTGGCTTCTGCCGGCACTGCACGGAAGTGGCATACATAGACACATAGGAACAAACAAATAAATGTTAAATAAATAAATGCATACATACAGGAAAGAAGAAAGGAAGGAAGGGAGGAAGGGAGGAAGGGAGGAAGGAAACAAAAACCCTAAGAGATCTCCACAGATAGTAAAGAGTGTTATCTGTTAATCAAAACAAACAAACAAAAGAATTCCTTCATTTGTTATTTGAAGGAATAGCCCATTGGCTACAGGAAAACAAAACAAAAGAAAACTAGTTTCTGCAGATTTTACCTTTCTCCCATATAAGACAGCCATTTAATCTTCCCAAAATATGATAAATTACAACAATTTCAATCACATGAATTTTAATACAAAAAAATACAAAATCAATTTCAATTTTTCTGCATAGACTGAAACTGTTTGGACAAATGGACTAGCTATAGGCCATCTCTCTTTGCCTGTTAATTACAGGTATCCAATGCAACCTTAAAATACTGAGCTGGACTTCTTTTTTTTTTCCCAACGGGAAGTTAGGAATGTACTTCTTCCCACAGAAAATTTATTAACAAGTGCTCAATTAAATGTTTTAAAACAATGAGCAGTGTTCATTTTTCATAGAAATAACCAGAGAAATGATGAGTTTTACCTCTGCTTTTCCACAGCCCTACTTACACAAAATAGTCTGTTGTAAAGACACCACATCTATGAGGAGGTATTAATTGTAGAAATATAGCAGTCGGTGAGAGCCTAAATTTCCAAGAAAAATATCCCAGTTTATGATTGCAACCAACTGCATATTCTCAGAGATTCTTTAATGAGCAGCTGTCTGATCCTATAATGAATTATCAATTCATGAATAAGTGTGTACAGTTGGCAACTGTGTTTTAATTATCATCCAACAAAAGATTTTCCTCATTTTAAATCATTCACATCACTCTTTTGACTATTGGTTGAAATTGTGGAGCTATGAACATTGAAATATATGAATGACAGCCGCTTTAACTACAGACTGATACTCAACCTCAAAAGTGAAAACAAAAATACAAGGGTGTGTGTAGTAAAATTGCAATAAAAACTGCTGAGATGATCAGCTTTTTCTGTGACACATCACATCCATTGGTTGCCTTCCAAAAGACAAACGTAGCAAAAGAGGAAGATAGGAAAACGTGAAACAGGAAGACCTGCTTCAGAAACCCAGTGTACTGACTTAATTGGCTAGGAAGTCCAAATGCTGATGCTCCGAATTATCAGCCATTCTTTCTGTGTTTTGGTAACGCATATCCTCATACAGTGTATGTCAAACGGAATTTTTTGATTCACATTTGACATTTCAAAGTTTCCGTTTTTGAAGTCCCCCAGTCTTAAGTAAGTATCACATTGTCTTATTTGTTTGCTTAACGTAAGTTTTTCCCCAACATCTAGAGCTCCATGGTGCAAAATGTCGTTCTGTCTGTCTTCTGTTCCCGTATTCACTTTAATTTTTTTAATTGTAATTGGATTTTCAAATATAATGACAAATGTATCTCCTGTTGAAGGTGGCTTTCCCCAGAAGTACTCATCAACACTGCTATAAGCCTTGCTTGCTTCGTAGTTTTCAAAGACGTTCATGTTGGTGTAGAGACTTGCGGGAGGGTTATCGGGGATGTCAAATGACTCCTCTTCAAAGTCATCATCCTTCAGTTTATTCTCAGTTCCTTTATAGGATGAGTAATAGCCCATGTGCTGAAAGAGAGAAGGTTTAAACCGGATCACATTTTTCTGAGCCAGCAGACCTCGGAAATGAGTCAATAGCCAATCACAAGGCATTTCTTGATAAAACATTAATAAAAAATGGGCCAGACGTGGGAGATCATGAGAATGATAGAGTTTACCAATGTAGCCAAGCTTTGAGAATTCAAGAGTTACCCAGTACGTTCCTTCCAAGGATGCAATGACTTTCTTGATGGCAGTTAAGAAATTTTTGGAACACCGAACATCATCTTCAAGCATTACATAGTAGTCTGAAGTATTGGCACAAAAATTAAGCAGAAATGCATAGTCTACATTTTGCTTGGAGCGAAATCTGACTCTATCTTCTGGGTCATTGTAATTTCTTTTAAGACCATCCAGAACTGGATAATATTCTTCAGGAGCATGTATAACCATTAATCTTCCTGCAATAATGTGATGGGCAAATTTCTGCGTAATATCTTGGACCATAACATCACGCCAGGATGAATTAAAGTCTGCTAGATGCACCACTACTGAAATTTCCTTTAATTCCTCATAGCTGGACTGTTCAAAAATTGATTTTATTGTCTCAAGTAAATAGTTTCCTTTTTTCCGTTTCACTGATGAGAGTCCAATTGTGAGATATCCTGAGCAAAATAAATCAGAAGAAGACAAATAAAATGTTAATAGGTTTCAAATAATGTAACAATAGGAATCAAATAACCAAGATTTACTTTCTTTAGGCCTGCAATTATAGTTAGTAAATCTAGTAAATGATTATTTATTGAACCTTTTAAGGTTAGAGTATTAAACTCCTTTATCAAGGGCTACAGTGTTTTACGTACATTTGATGTTTTATATGAAACACAAATTAAATCTCTTGAGCAATCTAACATAGATCTTATCAATACTGTTTTTGAATTATGAAAATGAAAGTATTCTAAAATATTCTATGTCTTAGAAGTTTAGATACAAACATATTTAAAAACAAGTCAGGCACAGCACTTCACATCTGTAGTCTTAGCAATTGGATGAAGGACTGCCCTGAGTTTGAGCATAGTTTGGTATTCACCTTGACTCAAAAACCAAAATAAGACAAAAACAAATGAACAGTGTAAAAAATAATAAATAGTATCTACAAAAGTAAAGGGAATTTTATAATTAAGGCTTGCAAGCTAGACTCAAGTAGTGATAATGAAAAAAACTGGACATTTATTTGAATCATCTATAAAATTTCCAGAGACTGTATATTTCAGTTTCCATATCACATCACTATGTTTACTAAAAGAATTAATAGGCAGACTTCATAGTTGTATTTTGAAATTTGCCTGATATGTCTTATAGAAAATAAACAGTTTAATAGTATTTATTTAAAAATAATAATCGTATCACTCCCCAAACACATGGTTCCAAGCTATAAATTTACTGTTTCATTTGTTTTGAAAGATATTTTGCACTGATATCCGTTGGAAAAAATTTTCTTAGATTTAAGTAAAAAAGCAAGAACTGGATATTTTTAGGGTAAGAAATATCCCCAAGTGCATACTGTTTACCTCTGACAAGCATTATCGTCTTTCTAAAGTCCAATTTCATATCATGAAGACTCAATAAAATTTCTTAATAATCATTGAGTGAAAATAAATATCTTCATATGTGTAAAGCTTAGGGAGTTAATACGGGCCTTTTCCTGATACCATACGTATGTGTAACAAGCCCAGCAAACGTCATTCCTCTCTTCTACCATTCCTATCTGGATTGTATAACGTAAGTCACTGACACCCAGTTAACAATCTGTCGTGTTCCTGCCAATCTGCAGTAGTAACCACATGCTGGATGGAATTTCATTCTTTGTGCTTTTAATTCCACTCTTTTAAAAACCAGACCACACAGAAGCCACTTAAAGGAGCTCTACATTTTGAATGCTTATATTTTTTTTCCCAATAAGAAAATCTTCTTCATATTGGCTTGAGTAAAACTTTGTTGTCTTACTGAATCCTCCTCAACTCGAATTTTAAGATGACAAATCTTTGGAACAATCATAATGTTCATGAGAATGCCAGTAATTAAACCTCAACTTCTGGCAACCAGAACCATGAGACAATAAAAAGAAATCCCCTAGCTTATGATAATCTATGATAACCCTTTATAAAATTGTACACTACCAAAATCACATTCAAAATTACTTAGAAATTTTAAAACCAAACTATCAAAGATTGGAAATAAAACAACATAGAGATATTTTCAAGTTAAACGTCTGATTTTAAAGTCAATGGATAATTATTTATCTCTTTCATGGCTCTATAACAATTTTCTAAATGCTTTTAATTAAAAATTGGTATGTTAATAGTTACTGGGTCAGAAAGTATTTGCAAAGTTTGAAGAATGTTGGATCTTTCTTAAGCCATAGATCTCATTAATCTCTCTCTTAATCTTGTGCTACAGAAACATAACAAATTATCATTATTTTTATGCAAATTTCAGTGTTTAATGCAATTTTTATTAAAAATGATTAGGGATACTTACGCTTTCTCTGTAAAGGTGTCACAGCTAGGTACCGATAGGTGACATTTATGGTTCCTGAGAAGTTAGATAAATCCTTGAATGTGTGAACATAGCGTTCAGAATTAAGTTGATGTGTGGATGTTTCTCTTATGAACTGCTTGTCACCTTCCTAAATGCAAAAAAATATACATGCAAAATTAATAAACAATGAGTGGCCACAGATTAGGTGACTATCTCCTTACACAATGGAGATATGTGTAGTGTGACTATTTAGAAAGTTATGTAAATCTCAATTATTAGCCCATAATCACAAGGTCATTAACATTGACCTGATTTCTTACCTTTAGCTTCTGCTTAAACTTTCTCACATTTAATCATTATTTTGAAACCCATTTGCTTTTCTATAGCATGAACTATTATTGTGTTTTTCAGCAAATCAATCCTTACTTGAAAATCCCCATTGCCAACACTTTAAAATTCTGAAATTTTCAAAACATAAAATTTGATGGTGATCAATTTGCAGCTTTCACCTGAGGTTATTTCCTTCCAGGTTCCTCAGAATTTGAGCCATATTCATCTATTTACCCTTCTACAAAGGCTTTCAAATGAAAAAAAATAAGTATTGATTATAACGTTTAAGGAAAGGGGAGGAAGTGTTAACTAGAAATAAACAATTTAGATTAGGAGAGATTGGTTACAAAGTTTTATTGATTCATTTATAGATGACCTTATAAGGCCATTGTGGTGGACTGAATGAAAGTAGCCCCCATTTGCTCATAGGCATCGACACTATTAGGAGGTGTGGCCTTTAGGAGTAGGTGTGGACTTGTTGGACTAAATGTATGAGAGTGGACTTTGAGGTTTCAAATGCTCAAGGCAGTTCCACTGTCACTGTGTCTGCTACCAGCAGACTGGGTTGTAGAACTCCTAGCTACTTCTCCAGCACCATGCCACCTGAATGCAACCATGCTTCCTGCTCTGATGGCAATGGACTAAACCTCTAAGCCTGCAAGCCAGACCCAATTAAATACTTTCCGTTAAAAGAATTGCTGTGGTCATGGTGACTTTTCATAGCAATAACATTGACTGAGACAGTCACATAATTTCAAATTGTTGAGAACGGATAGTCATCATCCTTTTGACATAAAATTGCTCATCTAAATATGTCCTCCAATAACATCAATTAGAGTACATTTGTGCCTAGTCAGAATGAGTTGAGATCTTGTTGGCATCTCATCTTTCTTATTGTTGTCTTTCTCTCTTTGTGTATATATGCTCATGTGAACATTTGTTTTTGTTTGATGTTCTGGCTAAAATAATTAAGATTATTTATATTCATTACAATTAATGTTTTGGTGGTGGAATTTTGTGTCATTACATCAAGAGAAGTACTTACATTTAAGAAAATTTTCAAATTCAGGTTAACTATGCCCTGTTAGCCATTATTTGCTTTTGTTTTCTCTAAGCTTTGATACAAGTTAAATGGCAGATTTTGATAAAGTTATTATTGGCCATACCTTATTAGATTATTTTTTGGCCATATATACTATGATTTCCTACCACGTATTTTGAGAGACTCTGATTGGGAAGCCATGTTTCTTTTTGGTAAGTTGTCCACTTCACTCTGTGTTGTTAAGTAGATACATTTAGTTCACTCTGTGTTAGTAGATACATTAGTGTTTGTGGTAGCAACTTAAATATGTCAAGTGCAAGCCACTAAGACTGTAGAAAAAGTAAATTCTTTAAATGAATTTTGCTTGAGTACTTATCTGTGGTCAATAAAACTTAATTAAATCTACTCTAAAAGATTGGATAAGATTCAGACACAAGTTTTACCTTGATTAGATCACTGAATACTTAGTTACTGACTCAAAGGGGAAAGACATAATTAAACTTTCAAATCCATGGGCAGATTTTTTTTTTCATAGGATAAAAAAATAATTACTGGAATATAACAGGAAAGCTAAGAATTCTTAACTATGGGCTATACAATTAAATGAAGGAAATTCAATCCTACAATCTTTCAAATAGTTAAGTATTATTATGAAATTTATTCTGTCTGTGCTAACATATTTCTATGTTTTATATCATTTTAATAATTTGAACAAAAACATTTTAACAATGTTTATAGGATATTTATCATGCTCAAAAGCAATATACATCTGAAATATCTGCAATACAAGATTAAATAAAAATTTCTTTAAAATATATTATTTAAATATTCACTGAATTCTGATTATCCTAACTCTCATGCATAAATAATTTTATCTATTTCTATAGATCAACAGGTATACATATACGATTAATGTATTTAACATACAATTTAGGATTGCTACAAAGTAACTACAAATTATCACATAGATTAATTCAACAATAATGTAATAGTGTATATCAATAGAAGACATGAAGACATTTCTATAAATCCACAGTTGTCTCTACGCTGTATACATTTTTATATTCTGTTATTACATGAGATTACATGCTAAAGAAACCATAAGATACTGAGTGTTATGTTTAAAGATTCCGTCCTGAGCATGTGAAAGTCTAGACTTTTTCTGTGATAAAATGGAATATGTTCATTTTGGCTGAAGGACGTAGCAGAATATAAAATGAAACAGAACTGATATGGAAGTAATTAATTCAGTTCTCAAGAACAAGCTTCCTAATACTTTTAGCATCAATAAAAATGTAACTTTCACCTGAGCCTGTCTGGTTGGCTGCTTTCAGAGGCAACTGACTGAATATCCAGGCTCCCTGGATGCCTTCTTTTCTGCAGTAACTATGCTATAGTGTGTGTCTCGGTAATAAGGCGAAGCTTTATGACAATCATTTTCTGGATGGTAATACAATTCAATGGACTCACTACAGTCTAAATATATACCCTGGTGGCTACTTTGAAGATGCTCACAGCTGAGAGGCTTTGTTGATTGGGCATGCAATGTCTCTGCCACTTAGTTTGCCTTGTAAAGTATTTATCTCTTCCACTGAGTTATGCTTCCCTTCCGACGGAAAGTCACTTATCTTTCCAAAACTAAAGCAAATATACCAAGACATTAATATGCCTATAGTTTCAATAGTTTCAAACCACAAATAAATTTTCTATCAAAAAGAGAATTGAATGTGGTAAATAACTCTAGAGACTACTAATTCTGTTCATCTGATTTCTCAGAATTACAAGTATTGTTTCAGCAATACAAGAGAAAGACATTGCAGTTTATGCTTAGAAAATTGTATGCACTATGACATTATGGAGGCAAGATAAAACCCAAGAGAGATAAGCTTATGAAAAACAAAATGAAAGATGAAAGAGGAAAATCATTAAGCAGAAACTATATTGTATTTTATTACCAGAGACAGTTTTCAATAAATATTCACATTTAAGAAGTGCATATTAAGCCGGGCATTGGTGGCGCACGCCTTTAATCCCAGCACTCGGGAGGCAGAGCCAGGTGGATCTCTGTCAGTTTGAGGCCAGCCTGGGCTACCAAGTGAGTTCCAGGAAAGGCGCAAAACTACACAGAGAAACCCTGTCTCAAAAAACCAAAAAAAAGTGCATATTAAAAAAATAAGATTTATTTGTGTAGAAGTTGTATAAATTGGGTTCCACAATTTTGCATTTTGATTGGTTGTGATTTTCTGTAATGATCTCTGTCTGTTGCAAAAAGAAGTTTTCTTGATGAGGGGTAAGAAACATTCTTATCCCTGGGTATAAAGACAAATATTTAGAATGTAGTTGGGGATCATGCTGATTTTCTACAGTGGTGGTTCTCATCCAAGATCCATGAATCTACTGGCCCTGGGCAGGAGGCTAGGTTTCCAGTACTAGGTATGATTTCCCTGATATCAAGTGGGTCTTAAGTCAAATTATAGAGCTGTTGGTTGCCACAAAGCTATGCATGTCACTATTGTATGTTTGGGGTTCTGTCCCATGCCTGTCATTGCAGTGGTTCATGGGCATCATAGCTGGGTAAGGACACAGTTCCTATACCTAAGCCTTAGGGAACTGTTGTGGAAGAGGGGGTGGAAACACTTTAAGATCCAGAGGGGATCCTATTACCAGAGTAGGTCATTTCAGGCTGTCTCTCGACCATTGCCAGTCTTCTATTGTGGAGGCATCCTTGTGGATTTCTGTGGACCTCTCTAGCACCCTGCTTCTTCCTATTCTCATGTGGTCTCCATTTACCACAGTCTCTTATGGTGATATTTTCTTTTGTACTAAAATGTTATTTGTATGTTAATAAATAAAGTTGCCTGGGGGTCAGAGCTATTAGCAAGCCATACGAAAGCAGGGCGGTGGTGGTGTACGCTTGTAATTCCAGCACTTGGTAGGCAGAGATAGGTAAGTCTCTGTGTGTTCAGGGATACAGCCAGCATTGGATACACATGCCTTTAATCTCAATACCAACCATAGAACACCTGGAGGTCTATACAGACAGGGCGTGATAAGGCGGTCATGTGGTTGGGTTTACAACCAATGAGAAGGCAGAAGAGAAACTCTATATAAAGACTTTAACACAGGAGGTAGCTCCTCCTTCGGAGAGGTAGGACCATTGCAGGAGGAAGGGTAAGGTTTTAGCTCTTAGCTCTGACCTCTTGGCTTTCTTCTTTGCATTGGTTCTGTGTTTCTTATTTAATAAGACGGTTGGTTACATCTACATTCTCTTATTCTTTGTTCTCCCCCTCTGCTCTTGATCCTTAGTGCATATGCTGGCTGTTTGGAACTTGGGGCTTATACAGGGTCACTTGGCTCAGCCTGGGAGGAGGGGACTGGACCTGCCTGGACTGAATCTACCAATTTGAACTCAATCCTCAGGGGAGTCTTTGCCATGGAGGAGATGGGAATGGGGGGTGGGCTGGGGGAAGGCAGGGGGTGGTTGGGAGGGGGAATCCATGGCTGATATGTAAAATTAAATTAAATTATAAAATAAAATTATAAAAAAGATCCAGAGGGGAAAATGGAGTTTGCCATGAAATTCTGTCTTCTAGGAATATCACAAGCTACGCTAATAAAGTCTCACCAACATGATTGCCAAAACTTGTGCTGAACAAGGACAATAACAATAGATATGCTAGTGTGGATGGGGAAAAGCCCACTAGGTCTCAATTCTACCCAAAGAACTACAGACAACTCAATAATGCAGAGAACAGGAGAAATAGTCTTCTCTAGAAGAAAAAAAAAAAAAAGAACACTAATTGGTTGTCCATTACCAAATGGGGCGTGTGTGTGTGTG